>JANIJI010000011.1:407500-417500 GCA_024500535.1 Leptonema lineaticorne | reverse complement strand
CGTTTTTTTTTTTTAAATAAAAAATAGTTACTTTAATTATTATGAAAAGACGTATGAAAAATTGAAAAAAAAAAGTACAAACTATTATAAATTTAATTGAACGCTTTAACAGTAAAAATATTACGTAATTACACGAATGCGATTCAAAATCTTAAAATCCGATCTAATTTCAAACGTCTAGTGTGCTCGGAATCGTTGCGAATTAGCAATTCACTCGATTAACCGGCCATTTTATAAATATGCAAATTTTATTGGCGAACGATAAATTTTACGCGTTTAAAATTCGAATATTCGCTTTCGAAACGAGCCTTTTTATTCAAAATACGCTAACATTTCTGTAATTATATTACTTATATATAATAATAATAATAATAAGATTTTCTTTTTATCAGTATTTTTATTTAATCATGATTATATATATATATATATATATATATATATATATATATATATATATATATATAGTATTGAATTTAACTTTCAAACGTCGATCTATTATAGATCCTAAAATTCTATACCGGTTTTTCTTTCTTTCTTTTTTGTTTTCGACTCCATATTTCAATATGGCGTAATTTAAACGATCATACGTGAATGTTAAATCGAACGAAATTCCGATTTTATATGCAAAACGAATATCGATACGATGCTTGCACGTTCATTTTATTTATTTATTTTTATTTTATTTATTTATCCCGATTTTTGCTCGATTTCGCGTGGGAGAATCTCTCGTTCGATTCCTTAAAAGAGAAGATTATTCTTTTACATTTGTCTTTTCGTTTCTTTTTTTTTTTGTCTTTCTTCGAATTAGGAAGGCTCTCGAATAATGATGAGATATATTGTATTATGTAAAAGAACGAATTGCATAAATCGATATACTTTAAAGTATTATTATATATGAAAAAAATAACAAAATTTACATTTTATAAATTATTTAGTCTAAAAAGTTCTTTTCAATCTATCAATCTACCGTTGAAGTCTTATATTAAAATTTCAATACAATTTCTACGAAAATAAATTTTACAAATAACGTTATAATTATATACTGAATGTACGTTTTTTTTTCCTATTCATTATTATAATTCAAGTTCTTCGAAATCGAATTCAAATTCAAAATCGAATCATTATAAAATAAATGCGTTCGATTAGTGAAAAACTATGAAAATTCAAATCGTACTCTGAACTGATTGATAATGAAACGATTAATAGCGTACGAGCGATTAAAACGAGACCGAATAAAAGGGAGTCCTCATAACAATCAAGGTTTAAACGGTTCAAATATCATATCGATCGATAAAACGTATGCGGTGTGCCAAAAAAAACGATTTCTAATCTTTCATTTAAATATAGAGTATATATATATATATATATATATATATATATATATATATATATATATATATATATATATATATTCGTTTTATATTATCCGCGTGTAATTTATAATTTGTGTTTCGATTATCCGGCGGTTCTTAAATAATTTTTCGTGTCTAGAAAGTGTTGTAAAGCACTCGGACAAGGTCGAAAACCGTTCTTTTATGAATATATATATATATATATATATATATATATATATATATATATATATATATACATATATATATATATTACAAAAATTTTACACGTATATAATATTATTAGTGATCATATTTTTAATATTCAAAGGTGAACTATGATTGATTACCGGTTCACTGAAAAAATAATATATATATATATATATATATATATATATATATATATGTAATTACACATTTGCATACGTTTTCATGTTGTATTTTTATAGAGCACGATTGTGAATAAAAAAAAATACCTCGTTTAACGCGGTTATTTTTTTTTTCCGGAGAAATGTCATTATTCGATCGTGAAAAATAAACACAAAGCGAAAATCACAATAACGTTAAAAATATTTGCGCGTTTTGAGTTTACTTGTTTTTTTCAATGTTAAATTATACAAAAATAATAAACAAGAGATAATAAGATTTTTTTTTTTTTAGATAATTTTAGAACAAAATCGTGTAAAATTAATAATTAAATTTGAGAATCGTGTTAGAGAATAATCGCATCTTTAAAGACAAAGACGATTTTTTTTTTTTGCTGATTTGATTTTGATTTTGTCGTGAAATTAAATTAAATTTAATTTGAAAGATTGCGCAAATTATATTCCAAAAATTTCAAATACTTTTATGATCATCGTCAATATTATAAATGAAAGTATTATATATAATAATATATTAGGTATTATCAAAGTTTTCGAAATATGCACTCTAATTTATTAAATTCAAAAACTGTGTATATTACAATCGAGGTCAACATTGAACATAGTCAATCTCAACACTGATTCATCGATGATTAATGTTTTTAAAAACATATTTAATTAATATGGCGAGAATGCGGTTTTTTTTTATTCCTAATATTTTTGTCCGTTTTTCAATTAACGTCTTCTCGTTTCAAATTCAAAACCATTATATGCACTATTATTATTATTATTATTATTATTATTATTATTATTGTGTGTATATATGTATGTAAATAATAATTTTAACGTTTAGATTAATGTTTTGAAATTGTGTCGTCTTTGTCGATTGCGTCATTTTTGCATCGATGACATCGCAATATGACTAATGATGCTGAACTACATAGTTTTTTTTTCATTCGACAGCACGTTTGAAAATTTCTAAAAAAAAATATATATATAAATAAATAAATACATAAAAACGTGTACAGATTTAAATATGTTATAAATGAAATTCTATGACGGATTATGAAAAATATTTTGTAATAGTAAAATAAATAGTTTTTTGTTAATGTGAATTATGTACATAAATATTCACTTATCAACATTGAGCTATTTACGATTGCGAGAGTTCAAAACTATATAAATATATATTTTTTATTATTATATTATATTTGATGAATATTAAATTAGAATTTATTATATATAATATTTTTAATAATTTTTAGTAAATAAATTTGAAAACGTGTCCATCCATTTTTTCTTCATCTTGTCGATTTTATTGTGTATAGGAAAATATAAAAATAAATTAATGTTTATATGAAAAAAAAATAATAAGAAAAATAACTGTTTTATATATAATTATTATATAATTCTTGTCATATCGAAATTTTAATATAAAGTGAATTATTTTCACTATATATATATATATATATATATATATATATATATATATATATATATATATATATATACATTTTTTTTCATATTGTCGATTAAGCGATAAAAAAAATAAAATTATTGAAGAATATCGACATTATAAGACATTTCGAATTCTATGTTTGTATCCAAAGTGTCACTGCGACCATATTCAGTAATCAAAATGAATTTCTCTTTAATGATAATTATATATTGCATATCTAAATATATATATACGAAAACAAAATGTAAGGAACAACAATATTTTATATAATGATTAATGTTCATTGAAATTATTATTGCTCTGAATTAATTTCAAAATGCATCATCGGAATTTAGATCAGGAATAAACGAACGATTATTCACGATCTGAACATAATTAAAATTCGCTGACCGCAATATTCGAACATTGCCTATAACACTATATATATATATATATATATATATATATATATATATATATATAAATGAAACGTGTAACATGTTTGTATTATATATAAGTAATAAAAGTCAACGATATATTATAAATATTGTATAATTAATATGTAATAACGTTAATAAATATATATTAATATTACTTTCTATTTGCATCTTTATATATATATATATATATATATATATATATATATATATATATATATATAGTGTGTGTGTGTGTGTTTGCGTCACGTTCTTTAAATAAATGGAAACCTTTTAATGTGCAGTTTGAAAGTGTTATTTAATCGTTATTTAACGCGTGTCATTTGTCGGTTTTCATATATTAAAATATATATTCATATATTTTAAAATTATTTATAATAAAAAAAAATATATTTATAATATAATGATTACGAGAAAAGATTAAAAATATATATTTAAAATTTTTAATTTAATTAATCAAAAAAAAAAAAATTTTTTTTTTAATCTAATTTTAAATATATAATATGTCGACATATGGATGAATTTTCACGGGAAATATTGCGAGTTTTGTCACGGATCCTTTTCTCAAAAGAATTTTATCAAAATGTAAATTGAGGGTCAATTTTTTCCTTTTGAAACGATGAGTCGTCGTGCCGACAAAGATTTTTTAATTTTGAAACGAGTGGAAACCGTTACCCGCTTCGAGGGTTCTCAATCTGTTACGGGTTCACACAACGTACGTTAAATTAAAAGATTAAAAAAAAACGTATATACCTATCAATATAAATATAATTTAAAAAAATGTAGAAAAATACAGAGTGTTGTAAAAATTAGAAAATAAAATATACTGTTTTGTATCGAAAAATAATTTCATTTTGTTTTATTAAAATCGACGACATAAAGATTATATTAATTATAAAACTATTGTAATATTTTATAATATATTTTTTTAAATACATTATAAAAAATATTTCTATGAAAATTTATCGTGAAAATATCAATATTATTTTATGCATCTTTGGTATGTCTTTTTTTATGATATTTCGTGATTCAAAAATAAAATGAATAATGATAGTGAATTTTGAGACATCCTGTATATTATTAAAAAAGAAAAATTCGACATCACTTACACATTTATATATGCGTTATGAAAGGAAATGCTGAAATCACGCACTAAAAGCAACGGTAGCGATTCTGATCTTCCTGCGATTTTTTTTTCTCTTATAAAATAATCATAATATTAATTCGATTTAAACGTTTAAATAATTATAATAAATACAACGTTTCAAAAAAAAAATTGATTAAAATACGTACTTTTATTTTATACGAATTTAATTTGTTAAAATATATAATCGTTTATTACACTGAAAAATTGTAAATATCAAAAGTATTTATATAATAGAAATTAAAAATATACGAATCTCAACACGAAAAATCTGAATCTAAATAGGAAAAAAAAAATTCGAATCTCCATACGAAACAATGCGAATCAATTTTCGAAACCCGAAAGTGTCCACAGAAAATGTGACACGATTGAAAAAAGCGATAAATATACCGTACATAAAAAATAAACAACAACAACAACAAAAAAGATGCTCGAGGGGAACAAATGCAAAGTTCGAACGTTGCGTAAAAGTTGTCCGAGCCGGCATTGAACCTGATGACTAGAGCGACAAGTTATACGAGTTTCGTGTTGAAAAATTTAAAAGACGTAACCGATTTCACCATATCGTTTACGTGTGAGTATGTGTGTGTGTAATACGTAATTTTTATTTTACATGTATATATATATATATGTATGCACGTTTGCGTCGCCTTATGCGTAATCGGATAAAATATCGTTTGGACACCGTTTACTTGACCGATTAACCCTTTCCGGTCCGCTCGTTTCGACTGTACGAACAAAAATTTCGCATCGCATTGCACCATCTAAATCTTTAACATTTATGAAAAATATTATATAAGTATAAATATTTAAAAAGTAAGATGAATTTCTTTATAAAATGTAAATTCTATATTCTTCCAAATCAATTTCATCCCTTTCAAAGCAATCTCATGTCAGATAAAACGCACTTTTACCAAAGCTTTTTCCGGTAAGACCTTTAATACTTTTTTCGATTTGGTTTTTATCTTCTCAATCGTGTCAAAACGGCGTCCCCGCATTGGCCTTTCAAGTTTGCCGAATAGCCGGAAGTCGCACGGAGCCAAATCAGGCGAATACGATGGTTGCGAAACGATATGAGTTAAGATTTTGGCCAATAAAAATCGTCAAAAACCAATGCAGTACGACATGGTACATTATTATAACTCGGAGATAATTAAACTTTTTGACAAACAGACGCTTGGCAAATGTTTTGGACAGTCCTACCAACCTAGAGAAAAAAATATAATTTACTTACATTATTTGAGCGGTACATGTTGTGAATGGGATTCTAATACGAATTATTAACATGGAAAAATTCACACAATTTTCAGTTAAATTATCGTCTATTATACGATACTTTAATTAAATTTTGTATATTAATAGGAAGTTTAATGTATTGTATTGTATTATTAATATGTGTGCGTGTTCGTTAATTACTTTTGCAATTACGATTTTCGATAATTAAAGCGTTCGCTATTTGAATGTCGATATTTAAAAATCATTAACAACCAACTGCAACATGGAATCTTTTCATGTTTATTAATACGTTCGCGTTGAATGAGAAAAAAAAATCGCTTTGATTAATTACGACGCATATTATTTCAATTATATATATTCAATCGAAAATGTGGGGTAATTTTGTATTTAATGCGTCGAAATCAATAGGTCACGATGTCAATCTTATAAAATATTGATGTTGAAAAATGAACGAACGCTATTATTGGCATTGTAAAGATTGATGAAGGATTTCAGTAGTTAAGATTGAAAAAAAAATGCTAAAATGTTCCATAACAAATTATAATACATCTTTAGTGATCTTATAATAAATCGAATAATTATCACAATATTTTCATTGAGCCGAGTCACATTTTTGGACGATATAGGAATTTGTATTGGATATCGTTCATGCACGACAATATTATTTCTTTCTTTCTTTTCTTTTTTTTTTCACAATTTAATTTTGAATTCGAAAAGTGCGACGGCAACGAGGTCGATCGGGTCGATTTCGACCCAATTGTTGGCGAACGAATCGTGACCCGTGAAGATATTCGGCTCCGATCGTCAGTTTCTCCACTCTTCCTTTGTTGAAAAGAGCCATTCGTCGAATGTTACGAGTTCACACACACACACACACACAAATAATAATAAAATTCTGGACGATGACGAAACTCTACCATTCATTTGTGAAATTCTACGTTCGAACAATGGCCGTCGTCTTAGATTGGACCACTTTGTGTCTTTTTTTTCTTCTTCTTCTTCTTCAAATTTCTTCGAAGAGCCTCTCGTGCTCCACATTCAGATAGAAACGAGATACTCGACCGGGATAATTGAAGTTATGACGATGCGAAGGTTAAAAGTCAAAACGTATTTTACGATTTCAATATAAATATATATATATATATATATATATATATATATATATATATATATATATATATATATACATTATCAAGGTTTACGTCAATTTTAGCAATTGCACAATATAAAAACAATAATAACAACAACACCAATAATACCATAAACGAACGAAGCCGAACAATGTCGTTTATTTGTACGGCGCCGTTAAGTCTCAATATACGTTATCCAACGGGAGAATGTGACCGTGAGATTTTTATTTTTTTTTTTTAACGCACACTGTTACGACTGTAAAATGGGTTATTTTTATAAACTTGCATTTATTAAACAGTCGTTACAATATGGGTCATCATTTTTAACACGTTCGCCGTTCCGAACTTTACTGTCCGATCGTAAAACGAAGCGTTTAAGCGGAAAATGGCAAGAATGCAATTCGTGTAACGCTATATAGAACCTTTAATTCATTATTAAGTATATAGTATATAATAAAGGCCGCGCTTCGGTTAAAATAGTCGATTATGTGAGGTCAAACAGAATAAATAAATTTCTATTTAGAATTTAATAATTGTATGTGATACTAATGTGATCAAAAAGTGAGGTGGAATTGTCATTTAAAATTCCCGGACATTAGGAAGGCAGGTAAATTGTATTTATTTTTTTTCCTAGATTGGTAGGAATGTCTGTAACATTTGCAAAATGATTTAATTATCTTCGAGTTTTACAACTATTAATTATTAATGCAACGTGTCATATTGTGTTGATTCTTCGTGACTTTTTTTTTTTTGCTAAAAACTCGACTCGTATCGTTCCGCAAGCACCGTATTCGCCCGATTCGGCTGCGTGCGACTTCTGGCTATTCGGCAAACTCAAAAGGACGCCGTTTTGACACGTTTGAGGAGATAAAAACCGAATCGAAGAAGTTCTTGAAGGTTGTACAAAAAAAAAAGGTGCGTTTTATCGGACGGGGTTTACTTGGAAGGGGATGAAATTGATTTGGAAGAATAAATAATGAAATTCATCTCACTTTTTAATCACAGTGTTACAAGTGAACAAAAAAATACGCACTTCAAAGGATTAATTTGCGTTTTTTTTTCATACATATTCGATGTTGTTATGTTTTTTACATACAATATATAAAAGTTTACCAACACGAAATATATTATTTATAATAAATATATAAAATACGCACACATAGAAAATAGTATAATGGACGGCAATAAATAATTTTATACATTCCGCAACGGCCTTAATTCGTTTTTGGAGCAAAAACGATTTTCCTCCTTTGACATTTTCGTTTTGTTTCACATTAATTGAGTTTCTGAACACTATTACGATTATTTTATCTGTCAGAATTATCTTTGTTTAATAAATTCAATGCTGATATTATTATATACGTATATGAAATATATTGTAAACTAATAATATAAACGGATTTGTGCTCTATTATTATTATTCTAAATTGACTTTGAATGCAATAGATTGATTTGCGCCAAAGTTGAATATCGCTTTTATATACTAAGGACAAATGGCCATTCGAATTTATAAAATATTTTGTGCAATATTGTTTTTTAAAATATACTATAATTTTTTTTATTATTTTATTTTATAACTAGAAGATAAGAAAAATATATAAAAATTATATTTTAATATATTGTAAATATATGGAGATCAATTTTATGGAAAGAAAGATTTCAAAATTCTTTCTGCTTGTAATTTTTGTATATAAAACGTGTAACTGTTATAATAACAGCGACTTGTTGTTTGAGAGGAAAAAAAAATGTTAAAATAAATAAATATTATTATTTATTTAAATAAAACCGATATATTTCAAATATCTAGATCAGAAATGTAATACAAGCGATAAACTTTCGCTCAGATATATATATATATATATGTATATATAGTCGGAATTAAACTTGGAAAAACGATTTTGAAACGCGTTCGATTAAAACGCGGATGTTCTCAAATGTTCGTAAAATCATAATAATGACACTAATAAAAAAAAAAAAAAAGAACAACACTTTTGTGTAAATTTCATCTGAAAGCGGTAATCTCCGGTGTGCGTTCGATTTACATACAATATACCAATTAAAATTGTATATTTACGAATAAAATCGATATATTATTTATAAAAATTGCATTTTTTTTATTTACATAATGAACGTTAATTTTTTTTTCAGTATATATTACTTTTTCAGAAATAAGCGCAGAATATCTAGATCTTTAATCTCTTTTTTTAATCTCACAAGAAAATATTCATACACACGCGATGATTCATAAACGTATTATTGAACCGGTCACTGTTTATATATATATAAATATATGTGTGTGTGTGTGTATGTGTGTGTGTATGTATATTTTTTAATCGACATTCTCTTCAGTCTCGAGTCGTTCAATGTGCGACCAGATATTGGCCTTGTTCATTAATCAAGTTCGCATTCCTACATTTCGAAGAGTTCTTTCAATTCGGTTCACCGTTTTTTTTTTCTACTTCTACTTCTCTATTTTACGCTTACAAATAATGAATGATAAAATGGAAAATTTTTCTAAAAGAAAAGCTGCGAAAAAAAAACGGCGAGCAAATTTTCGTTTCGCCGTTTATGAAACATGAAGAAAAAACGACACACGATTATTATTAAATAATTGTGACAAGATATGCAGTCGATTAACGGTGTTTCATTCTGATGCTGTTTGAATGTAACACAAAGAAACCGAGATGAATCTAATTATTCCGAGTCGACCTTGTATGATCGGTAATTGAAAAAATAAATAATTATCAAAATATATTCGTTATATACGTCAATGCTGAAGAATTACACTATTAAAATCGTTTTAAATTTAATAATGTACATTGAAATTTTTAATATAAAAATCTATCATATTATATATGAGCATGAATTTTTATTTTATTTTATAAATAAAATTTAAATTTAATATATAAAAAAATATAGCAT
>JANIJI010000011.1:390000-405000 GCA_024500535.1 Leptonema lineaticorne | reverse complement strand
ATATATATATATATATATATATATATATATATATATATATATATATATATATATATATATATATATATATATATATATATATATATATATATATATATATATATATATATATATATATATATATATATATATATATATATATATATATATATATATATATATATTTCATTTTGATGAAAATAAAAGTGCAATCGAAATCGAATAAATATATAAATAAATAAATAAGGACAATAATTCGACGGTAAAATCACGAATAAATTAAAAAACAAGCACGTATTCTAATATATACGGCATATATACGAGTGAATCGACATTAATATTATAATCTATTATTACTTTCCCCCACGTACAGTGAAAGTGTTAAATATTTGTACGTGAAGAAAAAAAATAGGTGTCAAAAAATATATAATATTCATCATAATTTGCAAATTTTCGCACTTTTTTTTTTTTTTTTTTGATAATAGTGATAGCGTTAACACGATAATGAATTTTTATTAAAAAATTGTGTCGTTCGATTATTTATGAAAATTCGTTATATATATATATATATATATATATATATATATATATATATATATATATATATATATTATTTGTATGGGAAAAAGCGACGTATATAAAGTTAATTTTTTTTTATACGAATGTGTCGGATACACGAATTCGCGATTATAATAAACGACGGTTAACGATAAACGCACAACTACCGTCTTGTTAAGTATGGCAATTTCTTGCCGGCTTATAGTAATCATCGTTGTCGGTTAATTTTGCGATTACGTATTGCGTTGAAAAATTATAATTTCATACTAATTATCGTGAATGCGATCGATGCTCGTACGAATAATTTATATAAGAATCGGATCGCATTCACGATTATAATATTTATTTATAGATCGTTAAAATATTTTTAATTGTTTCAATTTTTATATATATATATATATAAACCGAGTTGAATTAGACTCACAAACGTTATTTATTTATTTATATATACAATGTTAAAATAGAAGAAATAATAAAGACGACATCCGGTCAAAACGCTAGATGTCGCCGTTTCTCTATCGTCATTAGACGTATCTCATTTCTTTTTTTAACTATTGCTCAGCATCATTATATTTTCCATAAGGCGATTTCTTCGTTTTCATCACAATGAAAACCGTTTCGTTTTGTCTAAATAAAACAAAGAGAACGATTCGACTTAATTAAAAAAAATAGATAAATAAATAAATAACAAGAAAGTTTCGCATGAAGTTTTCTCACAATACGGAAATATTACAATGCAGTAAGTAATGTCCGCATTTAAATTTTCATTACTGCAAATATAAATTAATGCGATGATAAGATCAAGACGTGCGTCAAACGTTTCTTTTCTATCTTATTATATTTTTTTTATAATAAAAAAAAGATTGAGAATCGTAATTATAAATCATTATAATAATCATTAGAGCCATTGATAGATTCTGGATTTAAGAATGTTATTTTTGATGAATTGAAGTTTTCTTTCTTAAATTTATTCAAGTTCATCTAAATTTAGAAAAGAATGATAATAAATAATAATACTTTATATATACTACTGTGATCAAAAATTAAGGCGAAATCGTCATTTAAAACTCCCGGGAATTAGAAAGGCAAGTAAATTAAAAAAAAATCCAAGGTTGGTAGGACTGTCTATAAACATTTGCATTATAAGCGTTTGTTTGTTAAAAGGTTTAATTATCTCCTAATTACACGAGTTTTTACAATTCGTGGTTCCTTCATCACGATAATGCACAATATCATACTGCATTGGTTCTTCGCGACTCATATCGTTCCGCAACCACCGTATTCGCCCGATTTGACTCCGTGCGACTTCTGGCTATTCGGCAAACTCAAAAGGCCAATGCGGGGACGCCGTTTTGATACGATTGATATGAGATGAAATTGATTTGGAAGACTAAATAAAGAATTTAATTTTTATAAACAAATTCATTTTATTTTTTTGTATATATATATATATATATATATATATATATATATATATATATATATATAATGTGTAAAAAGCGCTTTCGAATTGACGTATGAATTTAATTGATATTTTGGTAAAGATAGATCAGATTAATATGTTCTCATAGAAAATGTAATCACTGCAGTTTTTAAACTAATTGTATGTGAAAAATAACCGAAGATATAATAAATTTCAATTAAATGCAATTTTTTCTATGAAGCGAAAAAGTTGAAAAAATCAATATCAGAATAAAAAAAATCGCAATATTCTCCACAAAGAAAAGATGTTATTGAATTATTATATTAATTATAAGTAATGCATTTTTGATTTTGACTCTGATTTTCTATTATATATATATATATATATATATATATATATATATATATATATATATATATAGACTTTTAATCTTTCAAGTTTTTTAAACTCGAATCGACGTCAAACTTTTCTTACGTCATAATATAAACAACAATTTCGATTCGATTCTCAATATTTTTTTGGTACAATAAGAAAATTTTCAAAATTCATCTATACAACACACACACACACACACAAATATATATAAATACAGTGAAAGTAAACAAAATGTACGCCGGAATTGCGTTCCATTTCGTCGATTAAATTTTATATTCGTGTACAATGTTGTATATATATATATATATATATATATTTTAAATGTATTTTATTTTTTATTTATTTTTCTCTTTGTAATTGTTAATCTCTAAAGCGGATAAAAGAAGAAAAACACTGCGGCGATAACACAGAAAAGAATTATGTATATATATATATATATATATATATATATATATATATATATATATATATATAAATGACGTCTAGAGATCGCTTTTAAAGCATTTAAGTCGTAAAATTCACAATTTTTCCGTTTCAAGAAATAATATCTGCGACGGAAGTCAGTCGGTTTTACGATTCTTTTTTTGTTTTCTATTTTTCGTTTTTTTTTTTGCTTTTTTATTTATCGTTTTATATCTGTTTCTGTTATATTGTGGTTATCTATAAACGATCGGCAACAGGTCGCGGGTTCATAAACCGCGATATCGTTCACACGTTATACACATCTATAATATCTAATAATATATGAATGATGTCACACAATTAATTTATCAAGTATATTATTATTATTTATATAGTGAAAAAATAAATCTACCGAATAAAACAAATCAGTTGTTGTATAAAAATAAATATATTTGACAATTTAAAAATAAATATATTTGAAAATATTTCTATGAAAGCCAAAGACGGAGCCAAATCGGGCGAATACGGTGGTTGCGGAACGATACGAGTCGAATTTTTGTCAAAAAAGTCGCGAAGAACCAATACAGTATGACATGGTGCATTATCATTATGAAGGAACTAAGAGTTGTAAAAACATGTGCAATTCGGATATAATTAAACTTTTTGACAAATAGACGCTTGGCAAATGTTATACACAGTCCTACCAACCTAGGAAAATTGTTTTACAATTACCTTTACAATTTACTTGAGTTTTAAATGACGATTTCACCTTAATTTTTGATAACAGTAGTATATATTTCTGTTTATATAGAAATTTAGACGCAGTCAAAATAACACATAAGAAATGTTATTCGATCGGAAATCGTGATCGCCTTGGAAAGGCAGTTTTATTGGGACAATGTACAATTTTATCTATTATTGTCTGAAGAATTATTCGTATATATATATATATATATATATATATATATATATATATGTGTGTGTGTGTGTGTGTGTGTGTGTTTATAACGATCCGTTAGTAGATTTATCAACCAGTTGATTATCGAAGTAGAAAATCAACAAAAGTCACGTCCAGGATGCACTGATATATTGCATTCGTTACAGAATAGACACAAATAGAGAACGCAATTCCACATTGTAGATATATTTGATTATATATATATATATATATATATATATATATATATATATATATATATATATATATATGTATATGAAATTTAATATGGTATTAAACGTTAATATTGAGGTCTTGACCATATTTTTCAATAAAAAGATTGTGATGATTGGAGACGAATATAAAAAATATGAAGATACTGATATACCTTTCGGTATCAGTATTTCCTTTTAGAATAAAAAAACTTTAATTAATAACTTATATAGATATCAACCCTACGATTTATCTTTAGATATATATATATATATATATATATATACACACACACATATATATATATATATATATATATATATATATATATATAACCAATGTAATTTGATGTAATAATACGATAATTTATTTTAAATATGGCATTGACACTCATAGAATTATCATTAGAAGGTTTTTGATCTGAATATAAGTGGATTACCCAATATTAATTATTTAACAATTGGTAAAATTGATTCGGCAACAGTGCGACAATGTCAGATCCAAGTCCATCGACGTGACCGTAAGATTTTCCTTATCTGATCTCGTCGACGAGGTGAAAAAATAAAGAAGAAGAAGAAAAAAAAAGATGAAGAAGAAGAAGAAAAAAACTCAACCAAGGCACGAAGAACCATTGTCGTGTTTCTTATTTTTTTCTTCTCTCTCCCTCTCTCTCATACACACACACACACACACACACTTTCATCTCTTTTACGAGCATTCGAAAAAGTGAGCAGATGTGGAAAAAATCGCGAAAGAAATTCGATCGAAGACGTCAACAAACTCTGAAAAATCATCAGAATGGAGGAAACAGAATTGCATGGTGGTTGATCTTGGAAGAAGTCATCTGAGTCGGTTCCACGGCTCGACATTGTTAACACACGGGATAGTGTCAAAATAATAAATCCGAAAAGCATTCAAAAAATCCATATTATAATATTATATATATATATATATATATATATATATATATATATATATATATATATATATATATATATATATATATATATATATATATATATATATATATATATATATATATATATATATATATATATATATATAGTAAAAGACGTCTTTTGTCGTACGACTCTATTAAATATAAATATATTAACCCTTTGCACTCGAGCAGTGCCATTTGGTCACCGCTTGGATTAATGCGAAAACTATTCACAGAAATGAATATTGATATTATTTTCTTTATAATGAATTCTCACATTCTTTCTGTACAACATTATGAAGTGTGAAATGACACATTTAAATAGAGATAAGATTTTCTTATCATAAATTAGTCCGAAATCAAGTAACTACAAACCGAACTGCATTGTTGGTTTTGAAACATTGAATTTTTATTTTTGATTCAAATTTAACAACAATATTAATCTGAATTGATTGTGAAAATTGTTTAATAAATTCTATATAAAATCACTAAACAAAATGTTAAATATAAAAAAAACATGAGTAAAATTAGTAAAAAAAAAATATATGAAACGTTTCGAATGCAAAGAGTATTATTTGTCATTAAACAAAATTCGTCTACTTTTAAAAAAAAGACAATCTGTACGATTCGTTAATATTGTACTTACTACACGTAATAACGATAGAAGAACAGAAATAAAATGTGCACGATAGACTCGTACAGATAGATCGATAGACCGGTTGAAGCGTTAGAAGAATAAAACGAAATAATAATAATAATAATAATAATAAATAAATAAAAAACAGCACGGGCAAGTGGCCTTGGTGTCGAATGTGTGGCACGAGGAGTACGGTGAACCCGGGGAGGTCGGTGGCGAAGACTCGAACGGGTTACGCGTGGTTACGTCAGCTTTTAAGAGAGTACGACGACCAGCTCTATCCATCTGTCCCATGTTTTGCTGTTTCTCACTGTTTCGTGATGCCGTTTCTCTCCATCGGTCACTTGCCCGCAAAGCTAACGCGAAAAGAAGAATAATGAAGAAGAAGAAGAAAAAAAGAAAGAAAGAAAAAAAATCTAGACGCTTTCCATCCATCTATCTGACGACCGGGGTTTCTAACCGTGCAACAAATACTGTGGTATATTTAATCCGAATTATGTAGTGAATGCGATTGTTTTGTGTTCAAATATATGCTGCTGTGATCAAAATGTGAGGTTAAATTTGTCATTTAAAACTTCCAGGTATTAAAGAAGGCGGATAAATTGTACTTTTTTCATAGATTGATAGAACTGTTTATGGTATAACGTTTGCCAAGCGTTTGTTTGTCAAAATATTTAATTATATCCGAGTTACACGTGTTTTTACGATTCTTGGTTCTTTCATTACGATAATGCAACATGTCATACTGCATTGGTTCTTTGCGACTTTTTTGCTAAAAAAACTCGATTCATATCGTTCCGCAAACGCTGTATTCGCCTGATTTGGCTCCGTGTGACTTTTGGCTATTTAGTAATCTCAAAAGGCCGTTTTGACTCGATTGAGGAGATAAAAACCGAATCAAAAAAGGTCTTGAAGGCTATACCGGAAAAAGACTATTCCTACAGTTTCAAAAACTGGAAAAAGCGTTATATATATTTGTAATAAAAAAAAACCATTAAAAATATCAGAAAAAGCAAAAAAACAAAGCAATGTTAAAATCATTTGGGTATTGATTGCAATCTCAGCGTTTAGTCGAATTGCCATAATGAAACGTTTTTAAATCACAGATGCAAAGGGTTAAAATAATATTGCACAACGAGTTTTAGAAGATCCAGGTTTTTAGAGAAAGAGATAGGTGCTCGGCTTTAAATGTTGTCCTGACGACATTCTTAAGCCCTACAAGGAAATATATGTACATAAGCAAAAACTGACCATGTGGTTGCTCATTCCCGATATGCCAACGTTTCAAACTCATTAAGCACAATTTCATATTTTGTATCTATAATATTTGACTTCTTATATATATATATATATATATATATATATATATATATATATATATATATATATATATATATATATAAAGATATTTTGAATGTGTGCAATAAATTATTAAGAGTATTGATTGGAAATCGGGAACACGATTTGAGTTCTGATGATGATGTTGCAAAATCAAAATTTCACGTTTGGTTTAAGTTTAGAATACTAAAACACTTTTCAACAGAAGAAACTCTTTGTTCTCTGCATGATAAGAATAATTATGATCTGAATATTTTCATCAAATTTCCATATTACGTATTTTTATAATGTGGAAAATTATATATATATGAATTATAAAATCATTGTAGTGCATAAATAAATACTAATTTTGCAATTTAATACGCGCTTATATAATTTTTATACATAATAAAATAATAATGAAACATTATTTTTTTTTCAAGATTTTTCGCTGTTCAAAATTTATATTATAAGGATTTATAATACATTCTCAATTTCGCACATATGATAAAATATAATATAATAAAAAAATACACCACCGTCGCCATTTTGAAAGTGTTACAACATTGTTAATAAATTGTTCGATCGCCATTTTTTTTCGCATTTATCACTTCGCGCTTGAATAATACAAAAATCATTAAAATGCATATAAAAATCGCTATAATTTTATAAGCAACTACAAAATATCAAAACAACAATAATTTTTACACGAAAAAATTAGTAATAAACATTCAAATAATCGCAATTAAAGCTTTAATTTATATATATATATATATATATATATATATATATATATATATATATATATATCGTGATTTTGATTTGAATTCGACTTGTCAAACACTGTAAAATTTTAGCATATTCTTATCCGTTTATAAATTATAATTCTATTCGTATTATAATTATTTTTTATGTGTTCTAAAAGCAATTTATATTTATTCAATTATAGTAATTTGCATGTAACCATGTCAATTATAACAATTACGATCCATTAGAACAAAATTTTCTTAATGCACATTACTTGAACATAATCAATGGATTTCTTAATGCATAATCACGAATGTGCTCGTTGTAATAATTCTGAAAAAAAAAATAATAATGTTATTGCGTTGCTTTACATGTAAAATAATCTTATTAATCTCTAGTCTGGCGCCGTCGTAATAAGATAGAAAAAAATACTCGTTTCTTGCAATTCATTAAAAACTTAGGACACCTTTTTTATATAGAAAACTAATCTCTATAACTATGTTTATTATTTAGTTCTTTCTTATATTATTCATTGATAAATGTAATAATAATAATTTGTAATTATATTGTTCACGTTAGTAAAAAACAATACAAAATTATGGAAACACATTTATATATAAGAGAATGTTAAATTATTTATAATAAAATTCTACTTGATGATATTTATAAACTTTTTATAATGAATACAATTGATTTATTACATCGAATAGAAAGTAGAAAAAGCGCTAGAATTAATCTATATAATATATGAAAAAAAAATATTGACCACCCCTGCTTTAGATATCCAGTGATAGTTCTCTTTTAAACTTTTAAAATATATATTTATCGCATTTCATAATAGAACTAAATCGTGTATTAATATAATATTACTTTCATATCAGGGCTTTTCAACCGTTTCCACGCCAAATAATTGCGTCGGTAATGTTTCTTCGATTTGAAATATTATTGTAAACGTTCGAATTTTACACGATTTTAACGTCGAATAAATAAATCTATTTTAAAAATTATACTTATATTATGCAATGGAAACACGTATTCATTACACGACGTTAATAAATCACGGCTTAAAGGCGATATAAACAATGCGTATATTTTAAAATATTCACTATTAAAACGACGAGAGAGAGGGGGGGGAACAGGCTTTTTACGAATAAAAAAAACCTGTCCCACGTTAAGAACAATAAATAAATAACAAATTTCACAATAATATTTTGCACAGAATAATATAATTGTGACCGAAAACGGTAATCACGATATGGTCTCGTTTTATTATTATTATTTTTTTAAAAAATCGAGTCGGCAATTCTACGCGCAACCTTCAAATATTATATATATATATATATATATATATATATATATATATATATATATATATATATATTCTATATGTATTCTATTGATAGAAAGCAATTGTATTAAATAATTAATTAAATAACGGACAATCGCATCGTTATAAACATTCATAGAATTTATAAGAACATTATATTATATAAATAACGATTATTGTATCGATTGAATAAAATTGCATTAATGAGATAATTAATGCAAATAATTAAAAAAAAAACTAAAGAAAATCTTCAGGTAGTGCTTGTGAAGGTTTGAAATGTTAATTTGCATCGTAAAATTTATGATTGAAAGTTGAAATTAATTATTTTATGATCATCGTCAGCTCGATAATATTCTCGGTGCGTATAAAGATTTACGACATAGCAAAATTGTAATAATAAACGTATTTAATTTCAGCCGATTCAAATTAAATAACGATGAATATAAAATCAGAAAAATGATGAATTTTAAAAAGAAGAAAGATGAATTTAAAGTCGGGAAAAGATGAATTTTAAATTGAAGATGAATTTAAATTAGAAGAAAGATGAATTTAAAATAGAAAAAGATGAATTTTAAATTGAAAAGATGAATTTAAATAGAAGAAAGATGAATTTAAGATGAAAAAGATGAATTTAAGATGAAAAAGATGACTTTAAATTGAAAAAAGATGAATTTAAATATAAAAAAGATGAATTTAAATTGAAAAAAGATGAATTTAAATATAAAAAAGATGAATTTAAGATGAAAAGGATGAATTTAAATATAAAAAAGATGAATTTAAGATGAAAAGGATGAATTTAAATTAAAAAAGATGACTTTAAATTGAAAAAAGATGAAATTAAATTAAAAAAGATGAATTTAAATATAAAAAAGATGAATTTAAGATGAAAAAGATGAATTTTAAATAAAAAAAGATAGATTTAAATAGAAAAAAGATGAAAAAGATGAATTTAAGATGACTTTAAATAGAAAAAAGATGAATTTAAGATGAAAAGGATGAATTTAAATTAAAAAAGATGACTTTAAATTGAAAAAAGATGAATTTTAAATAAAAAAGATGAATTTAAATTGAAAAAAGATGAATTTAAGATGAAAAAGATGAATTTAAATAAAAAAAGATGAATTTAAGATGAAAAAGATGAATTTAAATTGAAAAAAGATGAATTTTAAATAGAAGAAAGATGAATTTAAATTATAGAAAGATGAATTTAAATTGAAAAAAGATGAATTTAAGATGAAAAAGATGAATTTAAATTGAAAAAAGATGAATTTTAAATAAAAAAAAGATGAATTTAAATTGAAAAAAGACGAATTTAAGATGAAAAAAAGATGAATTTAAGATGAAAAAGATGAATTTAAATAGAAAAAAGATGAATTTAAGATGAAAATGATGAATTTTAAATAAAAAAGATGAATTTAAATAGAAAAAAGATGAATTTTAAATAAAAAAGATGAATTTAAATTGAAAAAAGATGAATTTAAGATGAAAAAGATGAATTTAAATAAAAAAAGATGAATTTAAGATGAAAAAGATGAATTTAAATAAAAAAAGATGAATTTAAATTGAAAAAAGATGAATTTTAAATAGAAGAAAGATGAATTTAAATTATAGAAAGATGAATTTAAATTGAAAAAAGATGAATTTAAGATGAAAAAGATGAATTTAAATACAAAAAAGATGAATTTAAATATAAAAAAGATGAATTTTAAATTGAAAAAAGATGAATTTTAAATTGAAGAAAGATGAATTTTAAATTGAAGAAAGATGAATTTAAATTATAGAAAGATGAATTTAAATTAAAAAAGATGAATTTAAATTAAAAAATATGAATTTAAATACAAAAAAGATGAATTTAAATATAAAAAAGATGAATTTTAAATTGAAGAAAGATGAATTTAAATTCAAGAAAGATGAATTTAAATTATAGAAAGATGAATTTAAACTAAAAAAGATGAAAAAGAAGTTTTTAAATTGAAAAAAGATGAATTTAAATTAAAAAATATGAATTTAAATACAAAAAAGATGAATTTAAATATAAAAAAGATGAATTTTAAATTGAAGAAAGATAAATTTAAATTCAAGAAAGATGAATTTAAATTATAGAAAGATGAATTTAAACTAAAAAAGATGAAAAAGAAGTTTTTAAATTGAAAAAAGATGAATTTAAATGGAAGAAAGATGAATTTAAATAGAAAAAGATGAATTTAAATTAAAAGAAAGATGTATTTAAATAAAAGAAAGATGAATTTTAAATTGAAGATGGATTTAAATTTGAAGAAAGATTAATTTAAAATCGGAAAAAGATGAATTTTAAATTGAATATGAATTTAAAATTGAAGAAATATATATTTTAAATTGAAGAAAGATGAATTTAAAATCAGAAAGAAGATAAATTTAAAATTAAATAAAAATGAATTTGTTGTTTTTGTTTTTTCTTTAATTTTTGACCGCAATATTAACCCACATTCGACGAGTTTTCGATCAGGGACACACACATATTTTTTAACGGGTTAGATGCATCCTGTGACCGGTCTTTAAAAAGGAGACGGAGGTCCGTCAAAGAGTCGTTTCGCGGAACGCAAAACGGCATTGTGGCGTAATTGCCCAATCGTTAAAGAAAAAGACAAAAAAAAGGAAAGAAAAAGAAAAAGAAGAAAAGAAAAACTGGCTCAACGATCGACTCCAACCAGTATCGGACTGAACGATAATCTCATTCAGCTTGGACCATGTTCCTAGAGTCCATTAGTTGGTCTATCTGCGATCAGAATTTCTTCTGTCTTCAAATGGATCAAATCTCGATAAAAGTCACTACGTTGCATTCTTCAAACGTTTGATCGACTATTGAATGATTTTGTTCTGTATAATTTATATATAAATATATAATATTTAAAGCAAATTTTTTTTATGTCGATCAAATTTATATATTAATTTTGTAATTATTGATGTAATGCAAGAATTGCACAAAATATCTATGATCCGGTTCAACTCTTAAGAAAACACGACACGCAACTATTTCGCACGATATTTCCATAATAGACGTAAAAATTTACTTTTAATTATATTTTAAACGGTTATAATTATAATTGACGAAGGCGATTTATATAAAATTTTCAAGATTTTATCTAAATAATAAAATATAGCCGCGATAACCGAATACCGGTACGATATCGTGGTCCATTATTGGTACGATATACCGGTCTGCATTCCACACAGACGATGTTGTCATTTGCAAAGTTCATCAACATTTTCTACACTACGAAACGAGACGATGAAGACGACGACGACGACGATGATGATGATGAAGACGAAGACGAAGAAAAAAACCTCATTTTAAAGATGAAGGCGAACAAAAAAAAACAGCACACACGGAATAAATTGAAGAATGAAGTGTTCGAGAAGAGCGAAAAGAAACTATCGATATATATATATATATATATATATATATATATATATATATATATATATATATATATATATATATAATAGTATTATATATCGATATCGAAAAAACAAAGTCGAATTAGCGATATTACATCATTAATTTAGAGTGCGTCTTTGTTTTTTTTTACGAATTAAAATTATAATATATTTTATTTATTTTGTAAAGAATTTTTTTTGGTGTGACACTGCATTTTGATTGTATTCAGTGATGTTGAGGCGTTTTTCGTAATTGAAAATCGATATACGAATAACATGCAGGACTATCAGCATACTAAAATAGTCGCACCTCAATGTGAATAATGTCACAATTATTTTTCTTAAATATATATATATATATATATATATATATATATATATATATATATATATATATATTGTATATAATAAAAATCCATTCTTTATTTTTTTTTCTATACGTGCTAAAATAAATATTTGTGGAATTGTTGATTTTAAACCCTTTAGCTGACAACAGATCACGAACAGATAACAATGCCTATATTTTTTCAGTCATATCAACGTGCGGATGAGATAAGTAAGATTCTCACCTGGACCACTTTTGCCATGCGTATCACATGTTCACCAACCCTGCATATATATAATAGGGTATTTTGATTATTTTAATATTATTGTTTCATTATAAAGATTATATAATAACAATATTAACAAATGCATAATATGATAAATTATATAATAATCGCAGAATTGGCAATAAATAATGTATGGTATATGATAATAATTCTTACCTCTGTTTAATGTTAACCCATTAGGCGTGCGAAATTCTTCACTATCATCAAACACAGTATGAATGAACATTCAGACCTGAAAAAATAACAATTTTCATTTTAATAAAAATAATTATATGTAAGTACGTATAATTTTATTATAGTCTAGTTTTAATATGAAATTTTAATACTTAAAGGTGATCAAAAAGTAAGATTAAAATCGTCTATAACATTTGCAAAGCGTCTGTTTGTCAAAAGGTTTAATTATCTCTGAGTGTTTTTACAACTCTTGGTGCCTTCATCACGATAATGCACCGTGTCATACTGCATTGGTTCATCGCGACTTTTTTTTTTTTGCCAAAAAATCAACTCAACCACCGTATTCGCTTGATTTGACTCCGTGCGACTTTTGACTATTCGGCAAACTCGAAATGCCGATACGGGAACGCCGTTTTGATTAAGGAGATAAAGACTGAATCGAAAAACATCTCGAAATCTATACCGGAAAAAGACTGTTTTGGAGAATTTAACATTTTATAAACAAAAATTCATCTCACTATTCGATCACAGTTCGATACAATAAAGTCTCTATTATAGTTTGGGCACGTGTCTGGATTAAAACCGGTATGCAGTTTTAACTACTTATGACATTTATATATAATATTATGACATTCGAAACGAAAGAGACAAAAGTCGATAGCAGTTATATATATATATATATATATATATATATATATATATATATATATATATTATTTTTACATTGAGCTGCTAACATTTAAAAACGCTGTCGCAAAAAGTGGAGCAGTTTTTACGGATTGTACTGTATGTATATATATATATATATATATATATATATATATATATATATATATATATATATTTTCATATGAAGAAATATATATGCACTATCGTCATCAGCCTTGCTGGTACGCCCACAGCTGGACAAAGACCTCCTCGACCAGTCCTTATCCTCGTCTGTCGTGCCCGGTTACTGTTTTGCATATATATTTATACATTTCATCCACATTCTTGATATATTCCCTTCCCGTTTCAACTTCTTCTTTAATTCAGCACGGGAACATTACCACTCTTAAGTGGTTTTCTTGTTTAATTCCTTACCTCTTTTATTATTATTTTACTTGTCCTCCTCACTTTACAGAGCACTTCATATTTAACGCCTTAATTTAAATATTATTCAAAAGTCACATTAAAAGTTTTCATAATAACAATTTGTATTCGGTATTTATTTTATTTATTTATTTATTTTTTTTACTATTTGAATTAATGCGAAAATTTATATTAATTTCTTTGTAACGAATTTTCGCATTCTTTCTGTATAATAAATATTATGAAGTGTAAAATGATAATTCGTAATCACGTAATCATAAATAGAACTGCATTTTCGATAATAAAAACTTGATTACTAAAAATTATTTTTTTTAATACTTATAAACGTGAAATGATATTTTTTTTTTTTGTAGATCAATATACCTCAATATACTGTTTTTTTTTTAAGATTTATAAATTGGTTTAATAAATCACTAAACAGCTGAGATATATAAAATGTTAAAATATAAAAGCATACATATTTAAAATTTGAAGTAAAAATTCTTAAGATTGATTGTATTATACTTTAAAGAATGATAAGAGAATTAATTGAATTTTTATAATAGATTGATCTATCATATTTATTAGATTATATATTATATATAGTACATAAAATTTTAACATTTTATTATATTTATATAAATGAATTACTGCAACATTTGATATGTTTTATGTTTCCTACAAACGACTGATGAACTTTAATATTCAGCAAAAATAATAATAATATTTGAAAAGATTTTTAGAATCGATAAATATAATATTTATCGATGATGAATGATATATATATATATATATATATATATATATATATATATATATATATAATAAACAAAAATTAGATACGTTAATATCGTCGATGACAGAACTTTCAT
>JANIJI010000011.1:297500-385000 GCA_024500535.1 Leptonema lineaticorne | reverse complement strand
AAAAAAGAAACAGCGAATTGCCACATCAAACGCGGTTACAAATCCAAAGATGAGTTATTTATGTGAAATAATGAGACATTGTGGGAAGACAAATAATTGTTACCTTTTGAAATATCATGTGGGACGATCGTATTGTAAAGGGTTGATCGTTAATGGCGGTTAAATTGAGTTTGAACTATCAAATATAAGACAGTGTTAAAATATATATAATTTAACACTTTTTTTTTTGTAAAATATACAGCAGTATTTTAAGTATTATTAGTTATATATATATATATATATATATATATATATATATATATATATATATATATATATATATATTTGGAATATCAAAGATCATTTTCCATTATGTCAAAATTATATAGAATTCGGTTTTGCTCAGTTTAACCGACGGATTAAAAACCGAGACTGGAACGCGGTTTATCGTGATGTTAAATTTTAACCGAAACGATCGAAAAATGCGTTTTTCTCACAGGCGGTGGTTTTTCTCGCTTTCACGCGTGAAAATTCTTTGCGTGAAATACAAAATAATAATAATAATAATAAATCGGTAACGAAATTCATAGATTCGACTCGCGCATAATTCACCGAAGATCGCTCTCTAGTTTTTATACGTTGTAATGTTTATTATTATTTTGCATAATTTTATAGTTCATATCTCTTTTTCTTTATATATATAAATATATGTATGTGTGTGTATGTATATATATATATATATATATATATATATATATAAATATATATTTTTATTTTAAGATTCAGATAATTATCTTTAACTGCTCGTTTTCTACGTGTGAGAAAATTGCTGTGAGCGAAAATCGAAATCCGGTTACGTTTCATCTATATATTAATCTTCGACGCGGTGAGATTCGAATCCGTATATTCAATGTTAATTGTTTATAATTTTATTCACTTTTACGTGTATGAAAAATTAATTTACGTTTATGAAAAAAAAATCTATATAAATATAAACATTTTTATTTTATTTGAATCGAATCGGTTCGAAATTTTTTTAACTTTGATTTGATAAATATATATATTTTTTTTTCTAATTCAAATAGGTTTTGTCATTATAATAAAAAAAAATATATATATATATATATATATACTTTGATAGCATAATAAATGATTGACAATTGTGCTTATATATATATATATATATATCACAATTCGCAACTGCATTCCGACAAAATTCATTCGCGCGAACAAAGCGCATTTTTTAACACAAACAACAAATAGAATCGATCGATTCGTTTATACAATTGTTCAAACATCGTCACATTCGTAATCAATCGTCTTTTTTTTCAATATACATCAATATATATATATATATATATATATATATATATATATATATATATAATAAATAAAATGGTTAATGACTTTTTTCCGAATATAACAATACAATGTAACTGTAACATAGGCGGCTAGAAGAGAGATCACAATTGCACCATTAGAGTGAAGGCTCTAAAAACTTGGACACGATAACCACATTTATTGACAGCTATAAAAGATCGTAACATTCTGATGTTCATATTTTCAACAAAAAATATATATATATATATATTGACCAATAAATAATTTCTTTTAAGACGTTCGAGTTTATCCGCGCAACAAAGTAAAGATTGATACATCATAAAATGCTCGTTTCAAAGACATTATGTAAATTTAACAATGGGAAAATATGTTTAAATATTTGATTGAAACAATGCGATTTATTATAATAAATTTATATTGTTCCTTCAATATATTTTATATACGTTTTGTAAAACGTTAATTAATACAAAGAAAGCGATGTTAATGAACCGAATTTCTTTTTACACGTATCGTTATATTTAGATAAATAAAATTAGATCTATATTAATTTTAATGTTGAAAAAAATATAATATTTAAATTGAATAACGATTATATTATTATATAATATTATATTCAGCGAGCGATCGTTGAAGCGTTTGAGCGATCTTTTTTTATTTTGAAACGATTTTCATATAAAAACGAACCAGCGCCAATGAACTCGAAAGAGAGGCCAAGGTCCTACGTGAGCTGTGACGCTATTATTATTATCATTTATTTCTTAAAAAAAAAAAATGCTCAATTTCGACGGCAATAATTGAAAATCCCTGCACGTATTTCAATGTTCGCACAAATAAGACCCGTTATCGGTCAGTATTCGCACAATCGACCAACAATAAAGTTTAAGGATCGTATTTATATATAATATTTTTAATTGATAATTAACCGAAATAATTTATTTCAATACAATTATCCATCAACGGAACGGAAATGTATAAATGAAAAAAAAAATTGTATTTAATCGGTTGAATATCCTGAACATTTTGATGAAACTTATTCGCGATTAATCATCGTCATTATTAAAACGGCAGTTTATAAAAGAAGAATCATCTGTGTCAACACAAATAAATATGTGACGCACATCCCGTTCACAATTAATATTTTAATATGAAATGCATCTAGAGATATTTACTAATTTAAAACTAACTATGAATACTTTTGTTGAAGATGTACGAAGAAAAAGGCAATTGTTTTGATATGAATCATTATAAAGAAATACGTAAAGTAAATTTGTTTATAAAATGCAAATTCTTTATTTATTCTTCTAAATCAATTTCTCTTCTTCGATTCGGTTTTTATCTTCTCAATCGTGACAAAACGGCGTCTCCGCATTGGCTTTTCGGGTTTGCTGAATAGCCAGAAGTCGCACGGACCCAAATCGGGCGAATACGGTGGTTGCGGAACGATATAAATCGAGTTTTTGGCAAAAAAATTCGCGAAAAACCAGTGCCGTATGTGATGAAGGAATTAAGAGTTGTAAAAAATTGACAAATTATTCTTCAACCGATACTATGAACGATTTATACTATATATAATTCATAATTAAAAGTGTGCATTTTGTAAATATAATATATTTAATGATATTTACAGATCGAAAAAAAAATCATGGACCACTGTTGGTCCGCGAACCCAAAGTTTGTAATGCATCGTTACAGCGATAGCGAATAATTCAATTAATGCATTTTCTGCCACAATGTGCGAAATCGATAAAATATAAATAATGGCAGTTCAATTTTACAACGCAATAACTTTGTTACATCCAATTATACACGGCATTATTACGATCATAAATATCGATTCTAATCCGAGGATATATTATTCGATTATAAAATTAATTATGAATCAATTCGGCGAGACAATGAAAAAAAAATATATGTAAAATTAAAAAAAAACAATCAATTACGCATATCCTTATAATAATAATATTTACATTTTATAATACATTTATTCAATATAAATTATATTTATGTGTGCGTTTTGAAATTTGATGTTTTCAATAAGATTATTCCATATTTTGACTTTTACGAGGTTTTTTACAACACAATTGTTACTGAAACGCCACTGCAAAGTTTCCATATAAATCATAGACCATTTTGCATATATTTTCTAATCTAATATTAAGAAATTTTACGTGAGAATTCCAAGGAATATACCTTAGAATCTCATATGCAATATATTGCATATGCGTTATGGAAAAAAAATACAATAATTTATGACTCCATAAATGCTTTGTTCATAATGTGTCTATAAGAAAGTACACTCTTCAATTTTATGCACATATATTTATATATGCGTTTACGCATTTAAAAAGCTACATAATATAAACTTTTTTTTTACAAGTCAATAAATTCCTTTGAATAATGTATAATTCGTTATCCATAAAAATGACAAATTACGAAAAAAAAATAAATAAATAAAAGATAAATGGAAGTTTTGAATCGTAAAAGGAACTCAGGTGTGCTGTGGAATTTTAAGATAGACTTAAATGTAAACCTAGGTCAAATAAAAAAACACTGATAATTATCAACAATTAACACATTACCGAAGGAAAAAGCTTAATAATACGACTATCGGTGAAAGGGGGGAAGCTTAGTAATACGATCGAATTTTACATAAAATTATGATGTCAAGAGTTGAATAAATATTTGGTTTATATGAAAATAAAATGTATTACATCGTACTTTTCATTCTCAATTTATTAGATTTTTAATATTGACACAGTGGGCCTGCGAAATGCTTGCAAAATTACTCCCCCCCCCCTTTTGCGTAGCAGACAGCGACTAACTGGACCCCACGATAAAGTGTTAATAGTAGAATTTTCGCTTCAAATATGTTATCCTATATTGATTTAAAAATAAAAATAAAATATTGGTGCTTTTATCGTTTCTATCGCGAAGTAAATTTTATCAATTTCTAAATAAGGAAATTGGCTCACAAAAGGATTTGCCTTATTGAGGAATCAACATATATGTATGTGTGTGTGTGTGTGTGTTAAAGAAGAACAAGGTATTGAAAAGATCCACGACCAAAAGGCAAAATATCTTGAAGAACGACGACGGTGTGAAGCACAAAAGAAAACGAAAAGTAACGGTACAACTGTGAACAACGACTCTCGATTGTACTTGAATTTTGGTTACCAAGTAGATTATAAATGTAAAAATATTACATACATACGATAAATGTTATAATTTTTAATAATTACATAAAATATTATATATATATATATATATATATATATATATATATATATATATATATATATATATAAATCGTAATCGTTGTTGTGATAGTCGAAACAAAAGTAGTTAACGCTAGAAGAAAGAATATATAATAAATCATTTATTTATTATATAAATTGAATAATGAACTTAAATACGTTCATAATAATAATAATAATAATATTAAAAATGAAAGGGGGATGATTGGCAAAAATTTTCATATTATGAATTGAAATAAGCGGACATTTAGGCGCGAACACAATAAACGAAAAATTTATATCTTTCATTCGTCCGTCAGTCGAATGAGCTTTATGAAGAAACTTCGATACGGTTTAAAAAAAAAAGAAAATGTCGTGAGCATTTCGAAAACGTTCGTTTTATTGTCGAGAGCTTTACGCTGAGGTCATTTTGAAATTTCAAACGAGGCACCGCGTCGAAATATAAAGCCTCGGTAAATTATGCAATTGCAATATTCTCGACGTATTTAAAAAAATAATAAATATATTGTCGATTAATATGTACATTGAATTTGTTTATAAAATGTAATTATTCTAAATCAATTTCATCCCCTTCAAAGTAATCCCCGTCCGATAAAACGCACTTTTCGTCGGAATAGTCTATTTCCGGTATTATAGTCTTTTCAAGACCTTCTTTGATTCAGTTTTTATCTCATCAATCGTGTCAAAACGGCATCCTCGAATTGGCTTTTCGAATTTGCGGAATAGCCAGAAGTCACACGGAACTAAATCGAGCGAATACGGCGGTTACGGAACGATACGAGACGAGTATTCGACAAAAAATGTCCCGTAAAACCAATGCAATATATCACGATGCATTATCGTGATTTTACAAATGTTATATAGACAGTCCTACAAACCCAGGAAAAAAAATAAAATTTACCTGCTTTTCTAATGCCCGGAAGTTTTAAATGATAATTTCACTTTACTTATTGATCACAGTAGTATATATATATATATATATATATATATATATATATATATATATATATATATATATATATATACGATGTTTTGATGGCCTTGAACGATTTAAATTCGCTAAAAACGACATAATTAATATATAAAGAAAAAGTCAAAAAGTGACAATAGATACTTATATAGCATCCATTAGATACTGAATAGGAAATGGCAGTTTTCAACGTTTTACAATTACATTAAAAGATCTTTTGGTATATATATATATATAAATAAATATATATATATATATATATATATATATATATATATATTTAAATAAAAAATATTCCAATGTTCTAGAGTAGATATTGCTCCACAAACGGGATTTTTAAAATGAGATTGCGGCGGACGCTTTCGTATGCATGTTTTTTTGAAGATGAAGCGATAGTTTCTCCGAAGCCATTCTAGAAGATCAAGAACGATCTCTGGTGCCGTTTTCGAGAAAATCCTTTGTTGTCGAAGAACGAGAGCAGCAGTGAAAGCAGCAGCAGCAGTTTTCGAATCGTGCTCCTTTGCAAATAATGACGATCTCGAATTGTATGCGAAGTGCGCCGAAACCATTTTGTTCGAATGCAAAACACTGCTTTAAATGCGAAAAACACGAAGAAAATTATGCACACACACACAAATCTAATTTAATATATTTAATAAACAAACATTTTTAATACATATATAAAAATATCAACAATGAACAAAAAAATAATTCATACATTAATATACATTTATTTCATTTCTAATAAAATAATTTATATAATATGTATTTTTCGGAAAGTTTATTCAATTCATTATGATATATTTTTAAAAATTTCCCTACGGATAAATCGTACGAATTCGTTATATCCGTGATGACCATTATACGAGGTCGTTGTAACCGAGTTTTATTAGCTTCAAGGCTGTCAACATTTTCGACATCGGATCTTCATCATCTTATTCCCGTGGCATAAAAAGAAAACGGACTCATTTTTCATATCTTCATTCAATATATTTATAAATATCAATCAATCAATATATATATATATATATATATATATATATATATATATATATATATTTATATATATAATATTTTAACAATATCTTAAAAATAATATACATATTGAAATTTTGCTCACTTTGAAATAGAATATGAAATTACGATAATTCAATGAAAAATATGACGGCGTCCAATTATATCAAATTGAATGACGTATATATAGTATTTATTTGCACATACACACATTTACGAATAACGAATGTGAACTTTCTAGTGATTTTTTTTTTGGTCACATTTTCATATTGTTCCAAACGAGGAAACACATCAATCTAAAACCTGGGTTCACTTTAATGCACACACAATGGATACAGCATTACTATTTTTTTCGCATAGTTTTATTATGTTCTAGAAAAAAAAACGATGGCCAGGTATTTTTCTTTTGAATCTCACACAGTTCAAAAATAAAATTTCACACTCGGAACCGTATTATCGCGGTAATCTTTTGTGATTATTTCCCATTTTTCGTGAACATGTCACCGAGAAAACGGAACAAAAAATAAATAAAAATCAAAAAAAAAATGCGTTAATCTCGATTATCGATTACGTTTCAAATTAATAATATATGCGTGTTTTAATAAATAATATTTGTAAAGAGCGACAGACGAAGCTCGTTCTCGTTTAAGCCAGGTGCATATAGTTTACACATTTGGTTCAACAACCCTGTTTTGTTCGTCGTAAAGACCGGCTATTTTACATAAGGCGGACCTTGCGATTAGAAACACCTGCAATTGTCCATATTAAATGAAATTACTTTTTTTTTCCAGTACAAGTTTATATTTATATAACACAACGATCAAAAAAGTAAAGTGAATTTTAAATGTAAATTCTTTATTTATTATTCTAAATCAATTTCATTCATTTCAAACTATAAAACGCACTTTTGCCAACGCTTTTTCCGGTTATAGAAAAAGTCGAAATAGTCTTTTTCCGGTATATAGCCTTCAAAAACATCTTCGATTCGGTTTTTATTTTCTCAATCGTGACAAAACGGCGTCCCTGCATTGATCTTTCTAGTTTGCTAAACAGCCAGTAGTCGCACGGAGTCAAATCGGACGAATACGATGGTTGCGGAACGATATGAGACGAGTTTTTGACAAAAATGTAAAAAAAAACACTAATTAAACTTACATACCAACCTAGAAAAAAAAATACAATTTACCTGCCTTGCTAGTAATGCTCGGGAGTTTTTAATGACAATTTCACCAGACTTTTTGATCACAGTATTTATATATTTAACGATTCAATTCGATTTATAATTAAATATTGAATGTTGTGCATAAAGAAAATGACGTTTTATCGAACGTCGATTAATTCATTTTACGCGTAGAAAAGAAAACGGTTCATAGTTGGTTACGCGAACATTTTTTTTTATTTTTTGGAAAGTAACATTGCAGTGTTTTTTTTTCTATTATCATTTTATTATTATTATAATTATTATTTTGTAATTTTCTTACATCGAACGTCCTTCAGCGTTCGTTCGTATTATCGGGGTCGTCGCAGATGGCATACGGTTAAAAATTTTTCAATTGCCGATTAAACGGGCACCGGTATTAACCGTTAAAAAAATCGACGTTAACTCTCTCATTGCGCTTATAATGTACTCATAATATATATATATATATATATATATATATATATATATATATATGTGTGTGTGTGTGTGTGTGTGTAAAAAAAAGTAAAAAAAGAACATTCCGATACGTGTGGGTGTGCGCATGACATTATCTATAATACTTTGGCACGTGCTGAAATAAACTATTATTAATCACTTTTACGTGTAATTGTCGATTCAATAAGTCGAGGTCATATAAAATACGATTATTATTATTTTTAATATATATATATATATATATATTAAGCGATTTTTTTTTCAATGATTTTATAAAAAAAAATAAGGCTCTATTTCGGATCAGTTGCATATATTTCAATTTATTAATTGTTTGCATTTCCATTATTATTATTGTTTTCACGATAAAATGTAAAATCGTTAATATTCTGATAATATTCTGTTAGTTATGCGAGTTCACATTACGTAAAGTCTTATATAATCGTAATGGCTGTACGTAAAGCGAGAAATGCTAATAATATATATATATATATATATATATATATATATATATATATATATATATATATATATATATATATATATATATATATACTATTTTGTAAAAGTGGTTTTTGCTCTGAATTCTAAAATTATTTAATTTTAATATATACCGGGTTATAATTTATATCGGTAAACTAAATGTTACACTGCAGGTGTTATATTTGTTTCTTAAGTATTATATATATATATATATATATATATATATATATATATATATATATATATATATATATATATATATATATTAACGACAAGGTTTTTCTTTTTAAGTGTTATACATAAAACGAAATTAAATCGCGTATATATTACGTATTTATTAATATAATTATATACACTATATATAATATGTAATTAATTGAATATTATATATTTTTTTTGATATATATTATAAAAAAAATATAAGTAGAGATAGTAAAATAATTTTTTTATTATATATTTAGTATTAAAATATGAAATTGATAATTTTTTAGCAAATTTTCACATATGACAAATTGACAAAAATTAATCACCGACATCGGAATCAAACAAATAAAACATGGCGTACAGTAATAATAAAAAGAAAAAGAAAGAAAGATTACAAAAAAAAAAAGGTCTAAGATGCGAAGAAAATAATTAAGACGGACAGCGTTTCACGTTGACCGGTGCTCCGTTGCAATTAAGACAGATGATAAACACGATGGAGACATTTCAAAATGTCAACGGCCACAAAACTGTGCGCGGACACACAGAGGTCAGTCGTTAAAAAGATTGTGCAAAAGCGTGCTGCACAAATTCAACGACCCCCGAGGCGGAAACACGACTCGTAACAGACCCTAATATGGGGTTGTAGGCGAGGTCGAGACGATCTTTTTTTTCGTTTTTCGTTTTTTTTTTTCACTTCTCTTACATCTATAAGACGTGCGAAGCCGTTAGAGCACGACCGATACATGTATTTAGCACAAAATTGAATGTGAAACGAAAGAAAATAATTTCTGTCCTTCTGTAATTTTATATATATATATATATATATATATATATATATATATATATATATATATATATATATATATATATATATATAATACAAGTCGAATAGGCCCATGTAGATGACTTTAGGTAACCTGATGCCATTTTGCACAAGTCACATCGATTCGATTCCGAACATTGTATGATATGCCGCCGTCACTATCAATTATGAGGTCCTAATATACTTTAGAATCTTGTCATTCTTTTTTTTATGGTAGCTCAACTTTGCGGCGATATTCATTGATCATCCGTTTGAAGAAATATCTGTATTGGCATAAACTCGTGTTTAACATCTCGAACGATAGGCGCACGAAGCCATCTAGATTTCGGAACATTGAAGACCAGAAAAAATATAATATCTTGATAAAAAAAAAAATATTTTGGGATTAGCAAATATGAATCCGAATGTTTCTTTCTGCGGAAGGTTTTTTGTTGGAGTGTGTATGTAATAATGAGCGAGCGTAGTTTATAAATGTCCGGTTGGAGGAAACCGTAAGATACAAGTCGACCTATATTTGTGCTCGTTTTCAAAATCAAAACGAGTTAATGCTCGATCGCGAGTGCGAGCGGTCACGAGTCGCCGCCGGCCACCGGCCACTTATTTCTTCTTTTTCTTTCTTCTTCTTCTTCTTCTCTTCTACTTTTTCCCTTTTTTTTCCTCTTCGTCATCTTCATACGCTTCTCTACATTCTTTTTACGTTTCATTTTTTATTTTTCATACGGCGTCCATGTAAATTACGATTTTCGTAACTCGCTCTCGTTGCGTTCACAGACTGTGCACACGATCCTTTCATAGACCGTACGTACTTTTCTTAGATCATACGATTTTTACTAAGAAAATGTCACACATTTATATACTATCTATTCCATAAACACGATAAATATAATAAAAATACTCAATTTCTAAATTCTACTCGTCGCCACTTCGTATAAGTGTGCGTCAGTTTGTGCGCTCGGTTGCGTAACGGATCGGATTCGATCGAACGGCGTGTATTTTTGTGTTATTTTTTCTACTTCTTCTTCTTCTACTTCATCAAAAGTGAGTCCTATGTGTAACGTGCGAACCTAGAGTTTCTTTTTTTTTTCTTCTTCTTTCGTGTGCTCATGACAAGTTGGATTTCCTAACAGAAAATATTCTCATTCGTGAAATTGAATTATGCGTGAATTTTGGTGCTCGTTCGGCTCACGTAATTCGGAACCGATTTACTCACACAGGTCCATAATTATTAAAAAATAAAATAAAAAAGTAACCGACGTTACAACGGCCAATCATATAATATGTGTATCTATCTGTTGATTGCTATCGAATTATATTTTTTTTGAATCGCTATATAATACTATTAAGATGAAGATTTTTTTTTCATTCCATTTTCTAGAAAAAAAAAATTGCACAAAAATATACTACTATTGCTCGTGATATATATATATATAATAAAATATATATAAAGAATTCTAGTTAAGCAATCTATATGCACAAGACAACAATTTTAAATTTGCTTGCTCTATAAACCAATTAAGTTCACAACAAAGACGAGTGGGAATGAAAATAATTAAATGTAAAAAAAATATGGAATATTTGAATAGTTTACGTTTGAAGAATAAATTTCCTCGATTCCAAAGGGGAACAAGTTTTATGAAATAAAAAAAAATGCAATGTTTTGCCAGCCGTAAAGCGTTGAACAATAATTGCACGATTGAGACTGCGATTACAATTAAATTGTTTCATTCGGATAAAATAAAAGAAAGATCTAGAAAATATATGTGTGAAAAAATAATCGTAGTTCAACTAAAAATTCGTTGGACATTTGCGATCATTCGGTCTTTATATCGATCGTAGAACAATTTGATCTTTGACTTTTTCATCGGAGTCAATTGTGAAAGTATTTCAGCGAAATCAAACAATAATAATAATAATAAAAAGAAATGGTTTCAGTGAAACTATTAAAAATATGAAACGTTACCGCAAAAGTATCAAAGCATAAATAAATATGTTTAAAATATTTCAATTGAAAATATAACGTTCAACTATATGCAAGAAATCGATAGAAGAAAACAATGAAGAGTAGACTCCTTTGGTCTGATTTGTGGTTTTCATTGAAGAATGAATTAATATCATCGATATGTGTTATTTATCACGATTGTTATATATAATATAATATATATTATAAATATTTCTTAATGATTATGTATAGATTTTTGAAAGAAAATATTCGTCGTTAAGATAGAATTATCATATATGTATATATATATATATATATATATATATATATATATATATATATATATATATATATAAATATAATATGAGCCTAAAGGTTTGTTCAGGCATAATAACTAGAATAGTAAGAATAATAATTAGACGATGGAAACACAGACTTGAGACTCTGAGACATCGGGACAAGAAACTGGAAAGACCTGATCACCGATTTGAGATAAATCTGTAAAATCTTGACTTACTGCGTAAGTGATGCGCGTTTGTGTGGGCGCATACCGATTTCTAAACGTTTTCATTGTGCAAACTCGTTTTCATGTGTGTGAGTGCGTGCGCATATATGTTACAGGCAATATATATATATATATATATATATATATATATATATTCTTCGTCAATAGACTTAATAATAAGTTCTCCATTTACGACGGTAAAAGCAATATAATTAATTGTCACTAATCGATCAATTATTTTGCAAATCTATTAATTGTTTCTCGCATTGTCATCGATAGTGAGCGTGTATACAAAATTTCGGCTGAATTAAACATCGGAATGTGCTCGAAAAATCGTTTACAAAATTCCGTCCGGACAAACAGATACGCGAAACATGTATGAAAGTGTGTAAAAAGGCTGCTCGTCAATGTGTCTATGTGAATCATTTTATTTCACTTAAAAATTCACGAAATTCAAACACCGTACAATATTAAGAAATCGGCATCTGAAGTGCTGTCACTAATTATTCGCCAAATTTTAAAGAATTATCAAAAAAAAATGTGTTTAATTTTTAATATATAAATTCAATACACACATTTCGTACTATTATTTATATGTTTTCAATAAATATAATTTCTGTTAACACCCCTGATATAATATATAATCATATATACATTACATAAGCGAATATAATAGCTTTTATTACAGATTTTTAATTGTTATTATTTTAGTTGATTAAATAAATAACTACGTATTAAAAGCTCAAAATCTAATATTACCATATTATTATTATAAGAAATGCATTACTTCAATATAAACTCTATGGATAATTTTCATTTGAAAGATTCGAATTTTCCTAATAAGAAGGAAATAATTGATTACATTAGACATTACTCCAAAAAATAATAGATCATATCTAATATATACTATTTTTTCCTAATACGTCTAGAATAAGAATGTCACGCTTTTATATATATATATATATATATATATATATATATATATATATATATATATATATATATATATATATATACTATTGTGATCAAAAAGTATGGTGAAATTGTCATTTAAAACTCCCGGGCATTAGGAATGCAGGTAAATTGTAATTTTTTTCCTAGGTTAGTAGGACTGTCTATAACATTTGTAAAAAGGTTTAATTATCACGATAATGCATTAAGTTATACTGCATTGACTCAACCGCTGTATTCGCACGATTTGGCTCCGTGCGATTTCTGACTATTCAACAAACTCAAATAGTCAACGATTCGATCGACGAAGGTCTCCAAAGGCTTTACCGGCAAAAGACGAGTATTACTTTGAACGAAATGAAATAGGATTTGGAAGAATAAATAAAGTATTCACATCACTTTTTGATCACAGTGTTATTATAATAATATATAATAGAGATGAGGAAAATAGTTCGAATGCGTAATCATTAGAATAATTTCACAAACGAAATCAAAAGTCATTATTATATGACATAATCGATCATCTTGTTGTTTATTTATTTTTTTTTTTTTTGTGTCTCCTTGAACTGACATATTGCAAATGCTATACCATCATATTTTACAAATCGCACCCACGCGACCTATTATTATTACGAACCGAATTATTTCTAATTTAACACACACACACACACACACACATACATATATAATTATATTTAAAAAAATAAAAATAATAATATATTGCGCGCAATTAAATAATTTCGCCGATAGACGCTAGATATTAAAAATATTGGACCGGTACTTTTTTTTATTTTTCGTTAATTTTTATATCGAATTCGTATGAATAAACTATTTTTTTAAAAATAATAATAATATACCGTTTTTTTTCTAGTATATTTTTTTATAATTGTTCGCGATGGCGGCGTTTATTGCGTTTAGTCAAAAAAAAAAAATATATATATATATATATATATATATATATTGTCGATCGAAAATATGCATAACTTAAAAATATTAAATGATAAATCGTTTTTTATATTCAGCTGTGAATAAAATATATTTCAATAAAGTGCGCGTTTTTACGATATAAAATCTATTGTATTTAATATCTTTTCTTATTATAACGATAGAAAAAAAAAACAATTTTTTTTATATATATTTATATATAATATATCGATTGACGATTAGAAGTTAGAAAGGTTTTTGAGAGTGAAGAGTTTGAATATCAAATAATGCAAATATATATATATATATATATATATATATTGAAGAAATATATAACTTAGACTTTAAACATTATCAGTATTAAAGAAATATTGAAGAATCCATACACTTACCATTCAGAGTGTCGGATTACAGTAATATACGATGAAAAAAAAAATAAGTGACAAAAATAGAAAAATCCAACCGTTGTATTTTATAATATGAGTGAAAAGGCGCTGGTTCTAATTGGATATATAAAAATAATAATCCTACGGTAAAAGTGAACAAAATGTTGACTACGTCAATGATGATTTTGATATAAGAAGATCTGTTATATTTATATATATATATATATATATATATATATATATATATATATATATATATATATATATATATATTTAAAAAAAAATATTTTTATATGAAAATATAAAGAGTTAATGATTAATATATATTTTTCTATATATTATATGAAAAATTTTCGACTTTCGAGTCTATATTTTTTTCACATTCACTTTGAAAGTAATGAAATTATAATTGAAAGATTACAACGGATGAAATATGAAAAATATACTTGTATAATAATATTATATATATATATATATATATATATATATATATATATATATATATATATATATATATATATATATATATATATATATATATACAGTCGATAATGACATTGACCAGTGATTACTGTAAATACTGAAGAACTTAGAATTCAGGTCATCTTGAAATTATATAAAAGCGTGCGTCGACATATTACGAATAAAATAAATATAATAAATAAATAAATACAGAAGAATGTGTGATTTTTTTTTTTTGAAACAATATATAAAAATACATATATACTTTTTTATCACACTGTATAATTCAATAATATTTATTAATAGCATAGAACGCATTAACTAATCACTGATTATTATTATTATTGCTTAACGAGCCGACGTTACGATAAATGTTTATTAAAATATTAATAATTATGCCGAATGTAGCATTCGTGAAACGACGACGTTAAACGGCAAAATATGTGATAACGTCAAAAAATAAAATAAAATAATAAATAAATAATAATACAACGTCGATTCGTCAAAGAAAAAAAAAACGTTAAATTTTATTGCTAAATAAAATAGCCGTGAACGGATTGATATGAAAAATTAAATATGCAACAAAATAAAATAAATGTTGTATTTTATATTAATATATATATATATATATATATATATATATATATATATATATATATATATATATATATATATATATATATATATATATTATAAAGTTCGTGTGTGAAAAATGAATTCGAAATGTCGTATTGAATCTAGCGATTGAAGAACAAACAGGTAAAATATTAAAACATTTCCATAATTATATAAAATTACCATAGTTTAATGATATAACACCGTGATTAAAAAGTAAGGTGAATTTGTTTATAAAAATATAAATTCTTTATTTATTTAATCTAAATCAATTTCATCCACTTCAGAGTAATCTCTGTCAGATAAAATGCACTTTTGCCAAAATATTTTCAAGTTCTAGAAACAGTCGGAATAGTCTATTTCTAGTATAGTGTAGCTTTCAAGAAATTCTTTGATTCGGTTTTTACCACTCGTGTCAAAACGGCGTCCGCGCATTGGTCTTTCGAGTTTTCCGAATAGCCAGAAGTCGCACGGAGCCAAATCGTGCGAATACGGCGGTTGCGGAACGATATGAGTCGAGTTTTTTTTTTTTTTTTGGTAAAAATGTCGCAATAAACCAATGCAGTATATAATCAAGAGTTGTTCAAAAAAAAAAACACGCGTAACTCGGAGATAATTAAACGTTTTGACAAATAGACGCTTGGCAAATGTTATTTGACAGTCCTATCAACCTAGGAAAAAAATTACAATTTACCTGCCTTACTAATTAATGCGCGGAAGTTTAAAATGACAATTTCAACTTAATTTTTAATCACAGTAATATATGTATTTTTTTTTTTGATATTATATATTTTATTATGTTTTTTTCTTTCAATATGGCGACTAATCTCGTTTGCTTCATATATATATATATATATATACACACACACACACACACACACACACACACATATATATATATATATATATATATATATATATAAATGGTAAACTATTGATCAAAAATGAATAATATAGAATTTTATTGTTGTATCATAAAATATTACTAGTTGCTAACCTTCTTATATTTTTAGATATACATTGCTTTATTTCAGTTCAAATGGAAATTAAATAGATAAATGTCGTTTTCTATAATACATAGTTATAATATATATATTATAAGTGTTTTTAGATACGAAATAGCAGAACAAACTTGCCCACCCACGTTGTAGCCCTTTTTTTATCTATCGCAGATATTTTCGAGATTTGCCAACCTTTTCCGTTCTACAAAATCCTGTTTTCCTTTCGGATAATGCAAGTTTTTTTTTCTATTTTTCCTTCAATATCTATTATATACATATATATAATAATAATAATAATCGTTATTATAAATAAATATTTGACAATTTATATATAAAAGTTCAATTCTATTTGTATATCAGCCTCGGGCTTTCAATATTAGCATTGAATGACTATTAGACTATCTATCTAGTTTTTTGTTGCCTTCTTACATTTATATATATATATATATATATATATATATATAATATTAAATCATTATTTTATAAATATGTAAATTTAATATAACAAATTAATTGTGTCAAAACGGTTAATTTCCTTATTTTATTTCATTAGTATAATTTATATATATATATATATATATATATATATATATATATATATATATATATATATATATATATATATATATATATATAATATGTTATTTAGATATAAATATAAAAATTGTCATATATAATAAATGTTATGTTTTTTTTTCTAATAATTTCTATAATAATATGTAAATATATAATATAATAATAATTTTCAATATATATTAATTAATCCATATATATATATATTAAATGTTAACGATATATTAATATTAAAATATTATTATTGTTATATATATATATATATATATATATATATATATATATATATATATATATATATATGAATTATTTTATATATAATAAATAAATAAAAAAATATTTAAAATAAACATTACAACCCTAATAATGAAGAAAATTCCTACCTGAGAGAAACACGGGGTACGAAAAAAGGTAAGCAGAAGCTATCAGATCTTGAACACCAATGGCACACGTATTTTATATAACAATTATAAAAAAAATAATATTTATAAATATATGTATATATATATATATATATATATATATATATATATATATATATATATATATATAAATACAAAAAATAAAACTTTAAGATATTGTTAATGATATATATTTATATATATACATATAGATATAAAATATTATATGAAATAATAATTTAATAAGGCACACTTTTGCACATTCACAATGACCGTTCAACGGTCACATTGCACACGTAGCACACGACAGTCGAACGGCTTGAAGTACGCGCACTCAATGACCGAAGAACCGGAGTCTACTCCCACTTTTAGCGGTACGCTCTTTTGTGCCCCACCGGTAATCAGGGCCGTTCAATCTGTGCGCGCGGTCGAAACGTTTCACACATATAAACAATATATTATTACAATATCAATATGATATTGTAATTATTTCAATGCAAAATGATTATCTATTATTTTTTATATATACTTTTATTTATATGTGTTTTCGCTTGTCTGTTTGTCTGGATGGAATATTGTAATCGATTTTTCCAACATTATTCAATGTTCAATTGAGCTGAAATTTTGTATATTTGTTCACATTCGATGACAATATAAGAATCAATTAACATATTTATAAAATAATTAATCAATTAGTGGCAATTAATTATATCGTTTTTGCGATATAATTTCCATTAATAATGTGATATGACGAAGAAATAATACAATAAATAATCAATGATAGCATATATATAGATATAATTTAAATGCGTTTTATCAATTTTAAAGTTACTTTTTATTAGCATTATTTATATATAATGATAAATTATTATATACGATGTTAAAATTAATGAACATTTTTTTTCGGACCGCGATTGAAGCGCGCGCGTCGACTTGAATATCGCTGCTGCGCTAGAAGTTTTTAAGCAATGCACACATGATAGTTATAAATTCTCCAAAGAGCGTTTTGCATCTATAATTGCTTTCATATGCCACAGGGTACATGTGCAAACTTTTAAATAATATTTTAAGCGATCGGAAATTCTAAGTAGTATACTTAACATATTTATTAACGATGCCGTTAAAATTTTACGTTTCGCAAATTTATTTTAGTTTTTTAACTTTCATATATAAAAAAATAATTATTATATAATATTTATTTAATTAGTAGTACAAAGGATATTTTTTTTATAACAATATATTATATTATTATAAATGTCTATAAGTAATAAAGTTTCTATTATAAAAAAAAGAAAAAAAAAACATAACCATATATTCTCATAATTTCAATTGAATATATAAAAATAATATAATTAAAAATATTAAATATACCGATGTGCATTATTTAATAATCGCCCTTCTTTCTCGAACATCATAAATTCTCATGCATTTTTTGCTCGTATGTCAAATTAGCTCTTCTTATTCCAAACGCTTCAATATAAGAAAAATAACGGTAATCGGAATTCTGCAAATATAATTTTATTTATCTCCATGATATGTATATATATATATATATATATATATATATATATATATATATATATATATATATATATATATGCAGTTTTCTCATATTAAATATTCTATTATTTACTATTTAATATTTTATATTAAAAAAAACAATAATAATGATAAGAAAAATGTGAGTAATATTTAATATTTAAAAAACCAAGAAAGTTCTGTCGTCTGTCGCCAATAAAATTAGAGTAATGATACGACAGAACTTTCTTGGAGATGTATATTATAACGAATTTACACAAAATAAAGTACTAAATATATATATATATATATATATATATATATATATATATATATATATATATATGTATATATATATATATATATATATATATTTATTTATTGACTATAAATGGTAACATATGATTTTAAATGTATATTGAAACGAATTTCGCCATGGTAAATAAATAATAATCGATGTGGACGTTTATTATAGTGCGGTTTTCGCTATTGTTATTTCGTTGATTAAATCTATTCGTATTAAATGAATATTTAATAAAATTAAAATTCTGAATGTGTTTTGCGGTTATTTCATTTGAACGAAATCAATCTAGGAACGATCCCAGATACATAATGTTTTCCAGGTTAGTCCATTGCTAAGAAACAATAATATATTATAGTTTTTATAGGGTGATTCAGAAAATATGATTTAATCTGATATATATATATATATATATATATATATATATATATATATATATATATATATATATATATATATATTATATTTACGTATATTGCATAATATCGAAGGTCACTTTCTTTCTGATCGAATTCAAAATATGATCGAATAGTATGAGAAGATCATCGAATTGGTTAAAAAAAAAAACGACTTCGTACACGGAGTCAACTGTGACAGTGACGACGAAGAAATGATAATAGTGGTTGTAGACGAAGAAGAAGAAGAAGAAGAATATGATGATGATGATGATGATGAAGATTATTTGCCATCAGCGTCCAAAAATAAAGTCGGCTGTCGGACCAGTTTGGCGAGCATTGGCCCAGACCTCGACTTGGACTCCAAGGCACAAAAACTCAAGGCCTTCTTTTACTTTGAACGTTTCCGTTGCGAAGTTGCCAATCTTCTTCCTCCATATCTTATCCGCTCTTTATATATATATATATATATATATATATATATATATATATATATATATATATATATATATATATATATATAAACATTGTGCTAGCAAATCTTTCCCTGGTTTTCTAGTTTCTTTTTCTTTTATCAACGCTATTATCTAGTATGGATCCTGAAAAGTTGACCGTATGAAAAAATTCGAGCATCTTCGTGTATATTAGTGTTTGATTTTTTTTTTATAATAATATTAAAATTATATTGGAATTATGTGTGAATGAAAATTTAAAATAAAAATTATTATACGTAAGAAAAGTAGATTATGTTTATAATTTATTATACCAAAACATAATATTTTTGTAAAATCAGTCTTTTATTAATTTTTTTTTTACTGTAAAAATTGTAAGTTAATTGCATCGAAAAATATGTAATTTATATATGAAATCTCATAAAAAATAAAAAACTGTGAATAGTTATTCGAAATTTATTATTTTTACTAATTAAATGAATGATAATAAATTATCATAATTATTTATATAATATTATATATATATATATATATATATATATATATATATATATATATATATATATATATATATATATATAGCGATCGTGAATGATAGGTAAAATTTAATAATAATTTTATAAAGTTAAATAATATAGTTAAAAATGGAATTGTCGGAAGGTTTAAGCGTTTAATTTTTAATCTGTTCAAAATTTAAACGATTGTTAATTATAATTCTTATATGATATTATAAAATTTACGTCAGTGAAATTTTCTTTAGTATAAATATTTAAAAACATTTTTTTAATCAGAAAAAAATCTCAACGGTTTTCTTATCGAAAACGATTAAAATGATAAATTATTGCATATTTTAACATTCTTTCAGTTTTATGTTACGAATTTGAATGTTGAATTATTATATAATGAAAAAATGATATTCTCCGTGATATTTTCAATGATTTTTCATATATTTCAGCCAATTAAATTCGACCATTTTCACTATAATAACAATAAAAAAAATATTTTTACGAACGCTAAAAAAAATTTTAAATCGAACAAAAATGTTGAACATTAGGGAATTTTTACAAAAAACACCGAAAGAAACAAAAAAGTGGACGAAATTTTCAGCGAAAACATCTGGTTGCGTTTTGGAGAATTCTTTTTTATTTTTATCGGCGGATAGAAAAAAAAGACCAAGATGAAGAAGAAGAAAAAGAAGAAGGGTCGCCAAAAAGGAAGCTCATTGCTGCGGATTCGGAATTTTTCAGGTCAATTGGGCACTAAGAAGGCTTGAGGTTTCACCGAAACCATTTTTTAAAAGCTTCTCGAGCGTTAAGTGCTTTCAACTGCATACATATCAAACGATATATAATAATAATAAAATTCCAAAAATATCAAAAAGAAAGCTCTATTTAATTTAATTTAGTTTAACATTGTTAAAAATATCTATATATGGATCGTTTATTTCGAAAGCTCAACAGTGATTCAGTTTCAAATGGATATAAAATAAACTAAATTAAATTATTATTTTTTTAACGAATTAATTGTTAATATATATATATATATATATATATATATATATATATATAATGACGCCTATCCACAGAAAAAAAGCTTAAAGTACAGAACATTTCAACTTCTGAGCTTTTAAAAAATGCGACTTTAAAAAGCTGAAAAAAAAATTGTAAATCGGTTTAAAATATCTTGGATGATATTTTTGACAAAGGATTCATATAAATAATTTTATAAAATGACAAAAAACGAGAACGAAATATATATAAAAATGAATGAAAATTGAATTATTTTATTAATTTTATAACTTAAAAGTGTGTATATTTATTTTTAATTAAAAATAAATTTACTTTCCCTTTGGACTTGTGCTTTTATTGCAAACTGAAAATGTTATTTCTCAAATAGTGTTAATTATATTAATTACGATAATAAATTTGAATCGTTTAAGTCAAAAATGGTATTATTTGTTCAATCCATATTTTTTAAATTGACTCAAACTTTCAAAATAAACGGCCTATATATATATATATATATATATATATATATATATATATATATATATATATATATGTATATATATATATATATATATATATATATATGTATATATATATATATATATATATATATATGTATATATATATATATATATATATATATATATATATATATATATATATATAATCAACGTTAAATTTATTGCATCGTTGAGACGATATAATAAATAAAAGTTTAAATTACGACCGTCGTTCGGCAATCGATTATATTTTGTTTGTTTGTTTGTTTGTTCGTTAGTTTGTTTTCAATCACTTGCAATATAAAGAGCGCGCGTTTATATCAACGCGCTATATAATAATTAAAATCGTATATATATATATATATATATATATATATATATATATATTATATTGTTAAAGTGTGAAAATGCGTTAATCTGCGTATTATCGATATTTTTTTTGCATATACGAGTTATATACGTGTAAAAATTATTGAAATAATATATATATATATATATATATATATATATATATATATATATATATATATATATTGTTTAGGCACATTAAAGGTTAACGTTCTTTGTGGTTCGCTATTCGCATGCGTGACTCGTTCGACGTGATCTGGTCCTTTCTTCAACTAACAACCCTCCTATGGCTTCAACTATATGTTTTCATAGCACGCGCTCATCAATTTTTTTATGATCTTTCTGCTCATTGCATCTGCTGTATTTTAACAATATATATATATATATATATATATATATATATATATATATATATATATATATATATACATATATATATATATATATATATATATATGTTGCATATATAAAAGTTTAAGTTTTTATTTTTGTCGAATTAATACATCGCAAAATTAAAATTTTGCTTTCAAAATATGGATTTGATCGAGTGCTATAATGTCTATAAAAATCATTAAAAATCGAATTATTTTATAATATTCTTCATAAAGAAAATTTCGTTTCTAACATATTATACACTTTAATTCTGTAATAATGTTCTCTGACTATTATATATAGTCAGATTACAGTACTAAATCTAGTAACGCGGTTACGACCTGAAAAGTTCGTTCGTTTTTGCAACAAATGAAAAATTGATTTCGACTAAAAAAATAGTGCTATAAATAAGACATCTAATTTATAACACTGTGATCAAAAAGTAAGGTCAATTTATTTATAAAATGTAAATTTTTTAATTTATTCTTCCAAATCGATTTCAACCCCCACAAAGTAATCTTGGTTTTTATCACTCTGATCGTGTCCTTCAATATGGCGTCCTTTTAAGTTTGCCGAATAGCCAGATGTCGCACGGAGCTAAAACAGGCGAATACGACGGTTTCAACCAATCCAGTATGACATGGTACATTATCGTAATAATTAAACGTTTTGACAAACAGACGTTTTTACAAATGTTATAGACAGTCCTATTAACCTAGGAAAAAAAATACAATTTACCTGTCTTCTTAATACCCGGGAGTTTTAAATTACGATTTCACCTTACTTTTTGATCACAGTAGCACACACATATATATATATATATATATATATATATATATATATATATATATATATATATATTTATAAATGAAGATGTTGAAGAAAATTTTTATGGAACACAAGTTAAAACGAGAAGTCGAACATTTTACGATCCATACAATTTTATATAGAAAAGGGGGTACGTGCATTACGTTTTATGGTAATTGTAAACATATGTTGAATATTATTCATTTCTCTTTGTTTCAAATAAGTAAAATATCGTCCTCTTCGATACATTGTATACGGTGGAGAAAAACGGAATCGTTCTCAGTATATTTTAAATAAATCAAAGCGTTTTCGTCGTTTTTACTGCGGTGTAATGTACACTTTCGAATATTTATTAACATTCATACACACACACACACATATATATATATATATATATATATATATATATATAAATATATGTATATATTTTTTTAAACAAAAGACGACTGAAATGTTCGTCGTAATATTTTATAGCGATTCACTCAGAAATAGAAGGATGCTTCCTCGTAAAATCTCGTTTTACGACAGATAGGTGCGTCGCTAAATATTATCTTGTTCACATATTTTAAACGAAAACTTTTTTTATGTCCGTAAAATCGAAAATTGTTCTGTCTGAAAAAAAAAATATTTTGTATAATGTTATAAATATACTGATTATTTTTTCAAGTAAAATACGAACGTGTTTTTAATGAAATAATGAAAAAAAAAATTTATTTATTGAATCTAAACATTCAATACAGTTCAAAATGTTTAGTAATACAAAAAAAAATCTAATAATAATTAGCGATAAATTAAAAAAAAATAAAAACAACCTACATATTAGAAAGCTCAATCAAAGCTATCGGTGTTTTTTTTTCGTATATATAAAATATATGTCGATTAAATTAGAACTGATGTTTCAATCTCGTAAAATTTTAAAATGGGAAAAAGACATTTATGGTTATTTATTGATTCAATATCCATTTTTCATACACACACACACACACACACACATATATATATATATATATATATATATATATATATATATATATGTATATATATATATATATATATACGATATATAATTTATAATTTATAAATGATAAACGATTTCAATACTAATAAAAATATAATTTTGAATACATAAATATTACGAATATTTCATAAGTGACATTGTATTATATATGTAAAAAAAAAAAAAAATATTACATACATTTTTCTTTATGAAGTTCAATTTTACAACACTGTTGCAAATGGAAAGTTGAAATTACACATATTCACTTTTAATAAATCAATTCGAAATTTTCTTCCTGTCAAATCGTATTCAGTCATTGTTTTTGCGTTCGAATCTTATTTTCCATTCGTTCGATTTTATTTTTCTTAACTCCGACGGGAAAGTAGGAAAATATCGCTATTTTCTCAAGTCTTATTTTTTATTTCTTTTTTATTTTATTTTTATTTATTTTTTTGACCGGACGTTCTTCGTGCAAGCACAATTTTATACTTTTGCCGGTTTTCATTTTATCCAGAAGTATCAGTAATGACATTTACGATCCTTTGTGTTCTCGAAATGGTAAAAACTCGATTGTGCCTAATTGCGTTCGAGCTTAATTTCTCGTCTTTGTTTTCTCCTTTTGAATACCGCATCGCGTGCCGATGGTTGACGATCCTTACATCTCTTTTTTTTACATAGATTCATACGAAATAATTTTATTCTCTTAGATACTCTCATTTCTAATTATTATGAGAAACTATATTTTGAAAGCTTTAATCCTTCTATATATATATATATATATATATATATATATATATATATATATATATATATATATATATATATATATATATATATAATTTTACAATCTTTTTGAAATTTTCAATATCGTTCATTAGCTATTAAATTGAAACGTATTACGTTGTTAAAAGTTTACACATTGAAAATGAGCATTTGGTAATAATTTTCATGTTCTAAAATGATAATACAATATTTGCCGTTACGAATTATTATTATGTTCCTATGAACATAAAATATATTTTACGAATGATTTGTATTTATTCAATATTTTATTACTATTCTATGAAATCGTATTAATATTGTTAAAACATAATATTGTTAACAAACGTAATGAATCCATATAAATTTTCATACTAAAAATTGTGAAATGATCTATCGAAATTCTATTTTAACTCTACAAATCTATCGTTATTCTATCAATAAAAAAATATTATATATAAAATCGATTAACGAATATTTTAAATTAAACTTTTTTATTATATACTAAATTTATATATATTTTTTGTATATATATATATATGATAGAAATGTTATGCGATTTTTTTTTAAATATACAAAATATGTAATTTTTTAATAAAAATAAATTTATTTTTACGATCCTGTCCGTGTTAACTTTGAATAAATATGAATATCTTTTACGATCCTTTGTTCCGGCTGAAAGATGAAAATTCAAGAAAGCGCAATTACATCGTAACTCGAAAAATATTTCTATTATACAAAATTGAACATTAAATAATGATAAAACGAACGTCAAAATGGAACATAAAATTATTTGAATTTCGCAAAAAAAAAGGGTAGAACAATAAAATTTTCCCAAACACATTAATAAACACATCTTAATTTTGCAAAATGTCAAATGTTCATTCTCATTTATATTATATTATTATATATAATGTAAAATTTTATTATTATATATATATATATATATATATATATATATATATATATATATATATATAATATATATTATGTTTCATTAATAGAGCAATTTTCTAATGTTGTAGATAAAAATGAAGCTTTTATATCGATAAAAATAATATTTATCGTTTAACATTGTCATCCAATAAATACAATTTATCTTTCTATCCGAATTTGTATTAAGGTAATAACCGCTTTTTATTCCAATTGCATCAATGCGGAAAAATCAAAGATAAAAAAAAAGTTTATACGATTAAAAGATCGTCTCGATCGAAATGTCGGAAAAATAATGGAAAATTTATTATATATACATATATATATATATATATATATATATATATATATATATATATATATATATATATATATATATATATATGCAATAGTATTATTGAAAACTCGTCTCGTATTAATATTATTATTATAGTTTTGCATGAAGTACACAATGTGTAATATGTTTTAAAGGCGTGAGCCGTGTATAGTTTTTAAAAATCATTGACAACGTTTAATAAAACGCCTCGAGCCGATTGTTTCACGGTTGTGGAAAATCCGATGTAAAGGTATTACCGTTCATATGATATATAATCGTATAATTCTCGATAATAATGCACGATAATTAATATTAGGTACGCTCATAAGTAATGTCCTTGTTTCATATTAAATTTCTTTTTTTTTATTATTTACATATTATGTCCATATTATATATTTTATATTTTTATATATAATATTGAAAAATATTCATCGAATTTTAAAAATAATAAAATTGATTTAGTTGTATGTCGTAAAAATTATTTAATAATGCGATCGAAAAGTAATGGGAATTTGTTTATAAAATGTAAATTCTTTATTTATTCTTCCAAATCAATTTCATTCCCCTGAAAATAATTCAAAGTAATCCCTGAATTTCATATATTGAAAAAAAAATAATTTGTCAAAAGAATACTTTAAAATTCCTAAAAAAAACATGAATATTTTTTTACTATTTCTATTCTATTCTATTCATATTTTTTTAAATAAAAAAAATTTTGTGATATAAATTTTTAAAATTTATTTAAAATTGTTTTCTAGAACATAGTTATTTTGAAAATATGACCATTGTACGTGGATATGTCAAAATAGGTAAAAATAAATATTCGATGATCAGTTCAAGAACTACAGACTCGTTTTTGTTAAATCAACGTCTAAAGCTTTTATAAAGAGAAGTTCAAAGTGTCATTGATTTATTTATTAATATTATTATTGATGAAAAATATTATGTTTTCTTTGATTATTAACTTCGACAAATATTATTTATATATTTGATTTACTGAATTTAATTATTTTATATATATTTTCTATCTAATATATTTAAATTATGAGCATTTTTTTTAAATAAATCTTTGTAATTATTATGCTTAAAATCATTAAATAAGTGAGTGACATCAACGAATGAATATTAAAACCCTATTTAATAAAAAACGTATATAAATTATTTTATTTTTAAATATTATTTTTCACTAAGAGTATTTAAAACATTTTATATTAATTTTAATGATATAATATAAAATTATTAATAATTTTTAAGAATGATAAATTAAAATATATATTTATGGGTTTGTAATATACTCGTTCATTGAAATCTCTAATACTTTTTTAATGTGGAATAAAATCAAAATCAATGATTTTCAAAAATAATTATAAAATACATATATTAAATGAATTGTAAATCAACACACACACACACACACATTTATTATACACATTGTATAATTTATTATAATTTTTTTGCATACAATATATCACAATTTTGATTTTTTTCAATTGACAATTATAGATATAATGAAAAAAAAAATACAAGTGTTTTTTTTTATATAGAAAATAAAGCAAACGGATGAACGAATTCGATCGTTGACCATAATGAGCTCGATTATTATTATAATTTATTATTGTATAACGCGATAGATGTATAGAAATCGCGCGACACACGGTTTGAGAAGCGTGCAGAGGCGGTCAGTGGCTTTGGCGACCTTAACAGTCCTTGAGAACGGCCCATCGAAGAGAATGTCAACTTTTATTAACCGCATTTATTGTTGCGATGCCATTTTCATCGAGATTCGCAAACGGCAACCGTTCCGATATATTTCCGAGAAAAAAGGGGGATAGGGGTAGGGTTAAAAGGGGGAACGGAGACACCAGAAGGGGGAGGGATGAGGAGTAGATATTATTTACACGATTATTTTGAATTGTTGTCGCAATATGACACGTTTTCACTTTGGGTCATCGCTTTCGATAAAAGTAATCCTCGTTGTATTTATTGGCGTCGATATCGTTGAATGCCCGATGGCTGAAAGTCGAGTTGACAAGTTGATCATGCAAAAATAAAAATAATAAAAAAATCCGCAGCAATGTCAATTTTTATTTATTTATATAATTATATTTATATTTATGCGTTAAAATCATTCATATGCAATATCAGTATTAATATTAACTTAAAATATATACACCATATATGAAATACAAACAGATTTTTATGTATGAAATGGAGCAAAAAATACAAATAATTAAATTCAATTTTTTTCCAATAAAAACTTTTTATATTTTAATCATATTATTTTCTCACACAAAATAATATTATATTCTTTTATCGTTGAAATATAAATAATAAATAACACGAACATTGCTCTATTTCATACTTGAACATTCTAATAAAACGGAATAATATATTGAAATGATGATATTAAATTTATTCTATCATATTTTTAATTTTTATTAAAAATATTAAATTTACGTCAAAATGAAAAATTTCACATAATAATTTTGGTATATTTTAAATAGTAATAAACGCGTTTATTATTATTATTATTTTTTAATCGTTAATTATATTTAATCGATATTATAATTACAATATTTAATTAAATAATACGAAAATTTGATTATTTGCATATTGATTAGTTAACTATTATGCTATTACGGTTGTCATACAGGTTTATATATAGTATATTTAAAATCAAAATCAGAGATATAAAAATTAATATTAAATATAATGATTTTTTATATTGTTAAAAAAATGTTGATTTATATATATATATATATATATATATATATATATATATATATATATATATATATATATACATATTAGAAAGATATTTTACGTTTCTGAATGGCACCCCGGAATTCCTTCCTAATTAAATACAATAAGCTCCTGTTAAATGCAAATTTGCATCGAATGATATTTGAAACGATATTACGGCATCGGTTTCGAATTTTAAGTGGGCCGCAATCTTCGACTTGAAGTCGCCATCGCATCTCGGAAACTCGTTCAGGAAGAGTGGAGGCGGAGGGAAGGCATCGGAGACCTTGCAGAACAACAAGAATACCAAAAGAATAAGAGTACCAATGCCGCGGAAAAATAAAAATAAAATAAATTAAAAAAAAAAGGAAACCACGGGGACCCCGATGGAAGACTAAGGAGGGAGACGAAAATATATTTAATGCATTTCTTTGTTGCATCACATTGAATAATATCGGATCCCTCTTTCAAAAGCTGTGTGGAATTCAGCTCGACAAAAACCCATTTCGAGATTAGCATTCCAATGTGTTCCGCAACAGAGCAAACACACTGACAATAATAAAATCGAGCTTTTCGCACGATTTTGAAAAGTGAGCGGATTTTTATTATTATTATTATTTTTATTTTTTTTTTTGGACACGCATACAATTTCGACTACCCTTTCGTTATTGGAAAATATATTTCATTTTTATCACGTATGCCGTAAACGAGTATCGAATTGTATTTATTTATTTTTAATTTTATCCAAAATCATGTCATTTTGGATAAAAGTGTCTCTAATATTATAAAAAAAAATTGGATATCAATAAATTTGAAATGTTTAAATTTGATTTAAAAAAAATCAAATTTTATTTTATATACAATAATATTCAATATACACTATGATTTGTGCGAAATTTATTTTGAGTATTTCTTTAACATAATAAAATAATAATAATGCTATTTCTGACTATAATATTATTTATCTAACTCTTAATACTTATTAGTAATAATAATAAAACTGCATTTATTCGATTTTTCGAGTATTTTACTTGAAAAGATCTGAATTATGCGATTTTATAAGACGAAACATATAACATATATTTATAATTAAGTCAAAGCTTTTTTTATGCGATACTTGCAAATAAAATAAAATAAATTTAATTTAATAACGATTTAAAACATTTAAATCATGTCATACTGAGTGTTATATCGATTTGAAACATCTTTTTTTATTTTGAGGTCACAGCCTCATCTTTTTTGTGGAATCAATCTGAAAATTTCGAAAAGTATCGTTGACATTTACGATTCAAAGTCGAAAAGAAATATATATATATATTACGATTGAATTCTTTTTACTATTATTATGAACTTTGCGTGAAAAGTCAACGTAATAATAAATCAACTGCTGTTATTTTTTTTCTTGTAATTTATTTTATATGTAAAAATTGAAAATGAGGTTTTTATATGTATTAATATATATATATATATATATATATATATATATATATATATATATATATATATATAATATTTAATAAATAAATCAATTATTACCATTTTGAAAATGTATTCGATCCATCATTATCGATACAAATATGTTTATAATTAGTTAGAACAATCGTCGTAAAAAGCGTAATATATCTGGATATCGGACGATTTTAAAGGCTTTAACGCTGAGCCGGAAATCCGGGTCTTCGTTATATTTTTATTTATTTTTTATTTTTTCTTTCTTTTTGAGTCAACACACTCGTAGGAATGTTCGAAAAATAGAAACGGTTTCCCTCGACAAAATTAGATTGATATTCGGTGAAAGTATCTGGACCGGACGACCGGTCGCCCTTGAATAAAGGAACACTCTCTTATCGTTTGGCAACACAAATACAATAACAACGATCATCCAAATGCAACATTAAATAAATATATAAACAAAAAAGTAAAACACAAAAAAAAACGGAAACAACACTATTATGATCAAAAAGTAAAGTAAATTTGTCATTTAAAACTCCCGTACATTAAGAATGTAGGTAAATATTTTTTTTTTCCTAGGTTGATAGAACTGTCTATAACATTTGCTAAACGTCTGTGTGTCGAAAGGTTTAATTAACACAATAATGTATCATGTCATACTGCATTGGTTCTTCGTTAAAAATTCGACTCATATCGTTTCGCAAGCACCGTATTCGCCCGATTTGGCTGCGTGCGACTTATGGCTATTCGGCAAACTCTAAAGGAAGCCGTTTTGATACGATTGAGAAGATAGAAACCGAATCGAAGAAGTTCGGATGAAATTGATTTGAAAGAATAAATAAAGAATTTACATTTTATAAACGAATTCACCTTACTTTTTGATCACAGTATTATGTTAAAAAGCATTGGCGAAATCATTAATAATAAAATGTTATTTTATAATTATAAAAAAAGATTAGAATTTTCATATACATACACAAACACACACACACACACACACACACACACACACACATATATATATATATATATATATATATATTATATAAATATATATAATTATAGATTAATAAATTGTTATTATAGGTATTGTTATTATAAGTTAAATATTTAATTATTACATATGTATTTTTATAAGTATTTTAACAATGATAATAGATACAAGAAAATTTAAATTATGTACTATTTATAACTTTTATATCTATTATTAATAAATTAATTAAATAATATTAAAAAAAAGCGCCATCTATTACGTATAACAATAATTATTATTACTTTTTTTTTTTGTTCAAATCATTCATGTTAAATTTTCAATTTTGAAATATTACAATAACTTGTATTAAAAAAAATAATTAAAAATCTTTAAAATATATTTTAAGTTATCAACTGCATGAAATATAATTTTGTTCATATCATTTTATTCCTTTAAATACATAAAAAAATACTTTTTTTTACATGTACATAATACATTTTGTATTCTGCAAATTTTTCTGTTTATCTGAATGTTTAAAAATCAATGAAAAAAAACATGCTATTGTTGTGTTGCATAGAAAAATCCGATTTAAATATATTTTAACATCACAATGAAGACAATATATATTTTTAAAATGAATGTCATAGGTCAAATGAATTGCTTTCAGCTTTATATATACAGCATTCAACTTATAATGTATTAATATAATTCGTAAATTGTTGAATTTGATTTGAAACAAAAAAAAAAACATCTCAATATGAACATTATATTCATATATAAACGATTCACAATGTACTATCTGAACTAATTAAACCTGATTTAATCAGTTGTATCAGATTTATGGTGCATTTATAAATTATATAAAATATTTTATTTTAAATCTGATAAAAATATCAAACGAAATATTTGACGCATTCATATAGTTAGTTAAATATGAATATATTTACATTAAAATAGAGCAAAGTTGGATTTACATAACAACCAAACGGATTTTCAAATATAAATAAATGCATTGGATGAGAATCGGCAGTCATTCTAATATCACATAAAAGTCATCATGATACTTATGTTGAGCTTCATCATAGTTTTAGTGATTTTTCTTTTATATCGAGATTGTAAAAAACCGGATAATTTTCCTCCGGGTATATATATATATATATATATATATATATATATATATATATATATATTTAAATTGTAAGCAGTTTCAAGATATAAAATATATATTATTATATATATATATATATAAATTTTAGGTCCACCATGGTGGCCAATTGTTGGAAATTTACCATTAATTTCAAAAAAGTTATCAAGCATTGGTTATCATTATTTAGTATGGGAAGATATGATTAACACCTACGGACCTATAGTAGGTTTGAAATTGGGTACAAAAAATGTGATTTTGATATCCGGTAAAAAGCTTATTAAAGATGTTTCAACGATGGAAAGTTTCGAAGGTAGACCTGACGGTTTCTATTGGCGTGAAAGATCATTTGGTGAACGTTATGGTTAATTGATGATTCATTATATATATAATTAATATAAAATTGAATTTGACGAGTTAAATTTCAATATGTTATTATGCAGGATTGGTGTTCACAGAAGGTCCCGCATGGTCTGAACAAAGAAAATTTTCTATTACACATTTGAAAGACATGGGATTCGGTAATGTTGTCATGGAAAATTTTGTCATGGAAGAAATAGTTGAATATATAAAATGGATCAGAAAATGCTGCGATGAACCAATTCAAATATCGCGCATGTTTACGATACCCGTTCTAAATATATTATGGGCTTTTATAGCAGGAAGAAGGTTTTTTTTTACATTTTATAAATAAAATGTTATTTATTTGTGTGTTTAATTGTGATAATTGTTTATAGATATAATAGAAATGATCCAAAACTGAAGAATGTCTGCGATGCGATACACGAATCGTTTCGACTCGTCGATAGCTCCGGAGGAATCCTGGAACATTTGCCATTTTTGAGGCACATTGCACCCGAATATACAGGATATTTAGCTTTTAAAAGGAATCACGAAAAAATGTGGAATTTCGTAGATGTATTTTTCTTTAATTCTTTTTATTCCGCTCATATTATTTTTATAAAATATTTTTTTTCATTATAAATTATTCTAGTTATTAATGAACTATTGAATTTGATTAGTGAATATTTAATACAATAGTTCAATTTAATTTACATAATTAACTTATTAGCGGATCAAATCTTTCAAAATAATAATTATTGTGAATTTTAATATTTTATTAGGAAACAATTAATCAGCATAAAAAGACTCTAAAGCCAGATATATCAAGAGATTTTATAGATACATATCTACATAAAATAAATTCTAAACAAAGTGAAGATTCTCCATATTCAGGTATTATTAAAAATTAAAATTTGTGTTTTAAATCATTCATTTTCATTAAGTATTTAATTTTTATTAAAAATGAAAACACATGTTGACTTTATAGAGAGGCAACTGAATATAATATGTTTGGATTTTTTACAAGCTGGAAGTGATACAACAAGCAATACATTAGAATTTATGATAGTTTATTTATCTAGACGAGAAGATATTCAGAAAAGGATACAAAAAGAAATCCGTGATGTCGTTGGCAAAACTGGAATAGTAAACTATCGGGATAGATCAAAGTTTATATATATATATGTTATTTTTTTTAAATAATTATGCATATAATAAACAGATTATATGATCTTAAAAAATATATAATCTAGAATGCCGTACACAATGGCAGTGATAAATGAGACTCAAAGATTGGCCAACGTTGCACCAGCCGGAGTTCCACATCGGGCAATTAAAACTACTGAATTGGCCGGATATACAATTCCACAGGTTGTTAACAACTTAGCGTTAAATTTACAGGGGTTTTGTTAAAAATATATAATAAAAATAATAATTTTATATAATATCTCAGCATCGTAATATTCTTTTGATTCAGTCATATGTATAATATATAATTGTTAAATTGAATAATTAGGGTTCCATTTTACTGTTGTCATCTTATAATTTACACATGGGTGAAGCTTGGATGAATCCTAATGTATTTTTACCTGAAAGATTCCTTGATTCGAAAGGCAAATTGTTGAATATAGATCATTTTGCACCGTTTGGCTATGGTAATAAACGTTTTAAAAATGAAACTATTTGAAATTTAAAAATGCATAATATTGATTGAGTAAAAATTTTCAGGAAGGAGAAAATGTATTGGCGAAAACCTAGCCAAAGTCACAATGTTTTCATTCTGTACAGCTATATTACAAAATTTCGATATATTACCTGATGAAAATGGAATTCAAGACATAAAGGTAGTAAATGGTATAACATTATCGCCCAGTGAATGTAAAATGATATTCAAACGGCGAATTTTATAAATTATATATATATATATATATATATATATATATATATATATATATATAATAACACCTTAGTATTGTGTTTTTATAGATATATAAGAGATATAATGTATCTACATGTTTTTTTTCAATGTGAATTTTCCATTACAATTATGTTATAAATGAAAATTATTAAAATTATACTTATAAAAGTTGTCTTTTATTTCATATTATTCTTAAATACTACATCAATAAAGTGTATATTTATTGAGGTATCTAGTTAATTCGAAAAAGAAGAAAACGGAAAAGAGAAATCAAGCTAATAGAAGATTTATTATTTTATTAAAGAAAATAGAAATTAATTAGATCAATGGTAATAAAATAATCAATACATACTTTAGATTATAATATAAAAAATTGTATATTTTTTCAAAGTTTGTATTGCTAGATTAAAAAATATATTTATATAATAATAAATAGTTTCTATTAGAATTGAAAATATTTATAATTTTGTATTAAAATATTTAATCAACAACGAATTAATTTAAAAAATTCAGAAAATATAAAAATATTTTTTCAAAAAGTATGTAGATGTTATTTGATTGTTGAATTTTTATTTTAAGAAGTTATGGAAATATAAATAAGATTAAACAATATTGAAAATATTGTTTAATATAATATTACGACCATAACATTGGTTATTTATTGCAATGTTAATTTTAAAAATATTTTTTCAACATAATTTAAATTTCGGCAATTATTTTCAATGATTTTATATTAATTATATTTCAACTATTTTTTTTATTGGTTATGGTCGTAAAAAAAGAGATTATATCTTCGGAACAATTTGACAGTTCACATAATATATGACATAACGATAGATAACCTAATATTTATAACACAAAATTCACCGCATTTCTATTAAATTATAATAAAATAATAATTATTATGTGATAAAATGTCACTAACTAGAGTGCAAAAAGTCAGAATGCTTTATAAAGCTATTTTGCGACTTCACAGAGGTTTACCCGTTGAAATGAAAGCACTCGGGGATGAATATGTTAAAGATGAATTTAAACGACATAAAAAATGTACAGACGTCGAGGCGAATCTGTTTTTAAACGAATGGACAGTAAGTTGTGACATGATTTGTTATATAAAATTAATTTTACTATATAGAAATTGTAAATTAGACTTAATTTAATCAATTAAAATAAATCTATTATGTCTGTATTATGAACTTAGTAAATAGTTTATGTACAATTTAAGACGTAATAATGTTTTAAAAAATATCATTCTGTACTATTACATTAAAATTCTTAAATACAAATGCATAATATAAAAATTTGGAACTAAATAATTTAACACTAATATGAAGATAATTTAAAAAATGTAATTGTTTACAGGATTATGCCTTAATATTAAGCAAACAGCTTGGACTTGGTAATATAACCAAAGTAAAAGATAGCAAATTAGGACAGGATTTAAATCCAAATTTAATAGATCAAATGCGCGATGAACAGATTGTTCAACTTTATGAACTAATGAAAGCAGCAAAATTAGAAGAGAATGGTTAATATTGACGTAATTATAGGAAAGAATCGATTATGTGTAGATTATATATATATATATATATATATATATATATATATATATATATATATATATATATATATATATATGTGTGTGTATAAAACTGTTGATTTCTATTTTTTTTAATGCAATTATAAGTATGTCATGAAGTGAAAATCAATAAATTATGCGAACGTTTATCTTATTATTTATTTATGCAAATATATTATACAACTGTAATAAATGCTAATATTCTACTTATTTTTTAAATGGTATATTCTAAAAATTACTTTCAAATTTTCAGAAGGTAGTGAAATCAAAAATATGATAACGTTTTTTCATTAAACATACACACACACACGTATATATATATAATTTGTTGTACTATTTCAAGAATTGTAATCATTCTTTTTAGAGTAATTTTTAGAATATATCATTATATAATATATTTACTGCACTTGTTTCCAATTGTGACCATTTGATAAACTGGCATCCGACGAAGTGGCAGCGCACTGTTTTCAATAAACACACTGAATTCGCATTAATTTTTAATTATATCGCCATTTTAAAACATAATCACTGAATTATATCACTTGAAATGTTCGGTCGCCAATATAATGTTATCAATATGAATTTATTCAAAATATTTTCATACTATTTATACATTTTGAATAAAATTATATTAATAAAATTATTCAATTCATTTAAATTTATACATACACACACACACACACACACACACATATATATATATATATATATATATATATATATATATATATATATATATATATAATATATAAGTCGCTCATGCAATTGTATTAAATATTCATTGTAAAATTGTTATAAATATTCGCAAGCGTGCATAAATTATATATATATATATATATATATATATATATATATATATATATATATATATATATATATATATATATATATATATATATATATATATTTAAATAAAGCTGCATTTAAAACGCTGTATTATATATAATATAATAATGTGTAATTATTTGAAAATTCTGCTTTACGCGGCGATATTTATTTAAATGTAAAAGAAAAGGCTTTATAGCATATTTAATTTTATCACATTGCGTTAAAAATAAGTGTTTGGATTTGTTACAGATTTATTTTTATTACTGTTATTATAATCATGTAAGGCAACAATAAACATTTACTGATTAAGATTTTTTTTTGATTTTTATTTAATCAATTATCTTTTAAGCTTTATATATATATATATATATATATATATATATATATATATATATATATATTAAATTCAAAAATATTGATGTATGATAGATATGTTATAAAAATGATCAAAGAAAAATAAAACAGTAGTAATATTTTATGGTGTTTATAAGAGTTAAATTCAATTTTATATTCAATAAAACAATAAAATTATGTAATTTAACGGCTTTGTTCTCTTTTTTTAAGCAAAATCGGAATCGATTTATTCTTATAAATATTGCCAATCACACCATCTGTAATATAAATAGGACTTGGAACGAATAGATAAAATTGCATAATAAAAGAAAGACTAGTCAATTTTTTCATTTATTTTTTATGCAATAATATATTTCGAAGCATGTTATTACATTCAAGTTAAAAAATAGTTCATTTTTATTTGCACATAAACAATATATGCTTACATATTGTTGATGACTGAAAGAGTCGTTCTCAAACTATGTTTTTTTTTCTTTTTTTTTAATAATAATACTAAATTTGACATTCAAAGCGTACAAAATGCATATTTTGATTTTGCATATTATATATTTTCATGAAAATATTTTTTCATTTGACAGTATTATATTATTACATATTAATATTCATAAAACGTCCATATTTTAAGAACAAACTTCAAATTATTTACTGTATACTCATACTTGAATTTGATATACGTTATATACAAAATAATAAAATGCACAACACATATTAAAATTAAATAATTGCAAACGCACACATAGTGACTTAGATAGCAGAAGAGTAATCACTATGACAAAAATAATTTATAACGCACAATTACAAAGATTTTCGTACAGTGAAACTCTGATTCGAAGGGTTTAAATACACATAAATATTATTATCTAAATGGGGCGTTTAAAAATATTTTCAATATTCAATAAAGCTTACATCGACGCAAAAAATATTCAGCGCATATTATATTAATTAATCGATATTTTACATATAAACGAATTTTAATTAAAAAAAAAATATCCCTTTACCCATAATGAGCCCGTTAAATCAAAATTTTACTGTACGAAAGTGAATGATATACAAAATGGCACTAACATATATATATATATATATATATATATATATATATATATATATATATATATCACTAAAGCGAACGCGCAAAATAATAAATATTTATTTTACTTGGAAAACGAACAAACATGTTGAGACATTAAACGCCGAGGTCAACATTAAAAAAAATATAAAATAAAAGACACAACGTCAACGCAATACCTTCATATATGAGATTCCTATCGTTAATCGGAACAAAAATTAACGCATAAACATGTTTTTTTTTGTATATACAGCACGGTTGGACCTCTGACACGAAAAACGCCAGTCACGACTCTCAATATCTTTCACCTTGGCGTTTTGAAAATGATAATCTTACAGCAAAAGAAATTTCAAGTATAATTATGAATATGTTTACGTATTTCCATCGATTAGATCATTATATTATTATTATATTCTAATAATCACTGATAAATCGGCTGAATAATAATTAGTGCTAGTTTTTTTTTATTAGTTTCATTGGTTTGCTTACTGTTTCACTATTATCACAACATAATGTGGAAACACGATTAGATATAAAACATATTATAATATATATATATATATATATATATATATATATATATATATATATATATATAGAAAAAATAATATCACTTAAGTAGTATACAAATGTTTCATATAAACGAGAAGATAACAATTATTTTATATATTTAAAACTGGCACTTAAAACATTTTACAATATATATATATATATATATATATATATATATATATATATATATATATATATATATATTAACAATTTATACCGAATTTTATGGCATAAATCAATAATAGTGATTTATATGTAACAATCAAAATGAATTTATAAACTAAAGTTAATTCTGATACAATAAAAATAAATGTATTAATATATATGTAATAGGATTAAATTTCTAACGATATAGAACATAAATGCGAACAAAATTTACACAAAAAAAAATTAACTAAATTGAAATATTCTTATTTAATAAAAAAAGCCAGAATTTATAATGGCATAGAAACGTTACATATCACTAAAAAAATAATATTTCGCATTCTTTATTAAATCGTTAAACTATTAGGATGTCAATTTTACTGTAATGTCAACATTTTAATGTGCATAAATATAATACAAAAATTCAACAGATAAAAGTGCAAACAAAGCTATACAAAGCAATCATTTACATATATGAAAAATACATTAGTTACAAAATAAAATTGCAAAATAATGCATTGAAAAATCAACTTGCATTAGATCAGCACATTTTTACATACAACAATATATATATATCGAAATCGCTTCAAAATATACATGAATTGTAATTTGTAATGTATTATTTTATTACATTAACAAAAATATTTTATTAATTCAATCAGTGAGTACGATATTAGATGATTAAGAAATCAATTGATTTTTTTATACGAACACTTATAAAAAAAAAATACAATATAAAATGAAATGATTCTACTATAAAAATATATTGATCTTAAAAAACATGAAAGTATATTTGTAGTGTCATGATTGAAAAATTTCGAAAAAAAAGTGTAATGAAATTATAGATATTGACTAACGACAAAACTATAGAAAAATGATATCACACGTTTTATTAGCGAACATTGCACGTTGATAATTTAAATACTTTGGATTTTATTGCACTATTTCTTTGGAATCGCTAAATAACTACACAATACTGAATAGGAATTTTAAAAATATAAAATGAAAAGTTCTGAATAATGTCCGATTAAAAAATAAAAAAAATATCTGTATATACAAATAAATCAATAATCTTAAAATTTAAGAATCTCTAGTAATTATATATATATATATATATATATATATATATATATATATATATATATATATATATATATGCAGCATAAAGCACAAAATTAAAAAATACTAAAATATGCATACATTAAAGCTAATAAAGAAAATCCATAGAATTAAATGAAACAATTCGATTTTTTTTTGGTAACTAATTATATAGTGTATAAGTAGTTAGATAATTTGACAGTCTTTATTTCGATTTTAATAGAAAATTAAAATTAAATAATTAATAATATAATGCAGGAGCAAAGTACAACATACACATATATTGTTAGACATATTCAATTACTTATGTACATAATTTGTGCACATCTCATTTAAATAATTTGAGAATATAACTAAAATATATTTGGATATTGAGCCTCATTTTGCTCGCTATATATATATATATATATATATATATATATATATATATATATATATATATATATATATATTTATATATTTATATAAACATGTAAAAATTACTAAAACTTATTTATACAGAATAATGCACCTTAAAATGATTAATATATTGTAATACACAATATTGTTCAAAAAAATATTCAGAAGTTTCATAAAATAGAAAAAATATTTTATTTTCACTGTTCGTTGAAATAATTCCAACTAAAATTATTTACTTCTAATTCTGTCCAAAAGTTGTATGTCGGTGTTTTCTAGAATAGAAAATTTTCTGGATATACTTTGTGGACATAATTCCCTAAAATAAAAGAGAATCTTCTAAATATGTATTAAATAGTGTTTTGTACTAAATCTTGTAGAAAATTGAAAAAAATATATGTACCATATATGTATCTATTGATAACAATTATTGGTTATGAATAGATTACATCAGAGGACGTGTTTAATGTACGTACGTTAATTATAATTTAAATATTGGAGAAATAAAACCAAAATAATAATAAATTAATATTCACACAATATCTTCTTTTTGAGCATTAACTTCTTTCAAAGGGGTGTAGTTATTAGACTGCTTTTTCCTAAATGTGACATAAGTATAAAATATACTTCCTAAAACGCTTATGTTTAAGCCTACAAAGTTCATCCAACTAAAAATATAATCGCCTCCAATAATCATACCTAAATACGTAACTGAAATATTCTTCAAGCAGCCAATTATGGTGGTGGTTAAGGCACCATTATAAAGCGTGCACAACATTACACTGTATGACAAAACGAATCCCATAACGCACGATAACAAGAACTGCGTAACGAACCACGGATCAAGCCAATTTTGATATTCATACGATTTACGGAGATCTCCTGTCGCCCAAGCGAAGACTATTGCTGGTATAAACATAAACAGGCAATTGTAATACATGAGTCCATACTTTCCAAGGTCTTTGGCATCGAGTTTCTTCTTCATATATACGCCGTTAGTTGCTGTAAAGAAATCGTTGAGCAACACTAGCACATATCCAGTTAACGTAAACGTGACGTCATCTGCTGCGGCTATTAAAGCTCCTCCAACCATGGCACATACATTCAGCTTGACAGCAAGTGATGGACGCACGTTAAGCACAATCCTCTCCGCAACCATAGTCATCAATATACTAAACCGTCTAAGTGCTGTGAACATGGGAAGGCTGAGCTCTTTAGTGCCTCCCAATCCTGTGATCATGTTGCCTAAATATATAGCCGGCAGAGGCCATATTTTATGCAAAGTATCCTTCTCAAAAGACGGAAATGTAATGATGTTAATTTTGCGTGACACAAACAACACCATGATGGTGGTTAACATTTGTCCCAAACCGAGAACCTGATACGAGGGGAAGTGGTGGGTGGTGAGCACTATTTTATTGATAACGGTAATTAAAAACGATGATATTCCGTAAAATAGAGCTGCAAGAACTTTCTTTAGATAAACGTTGCCGTCTGCGGAGTCTACAGAGTCGGCAGACATTGTTATTTTTAATGTCAAGCTCGACTTTTGCAGCTCATGACACGGACACCGTATGCAAAATGTAACAACTGTCAACGGTGACAACCGCGGTCGTCACTAAGAGTTACCAACCTTTTAACACCATACACTAACAGTATAGACAATATTAAAAAAACAACACAAATAATTATAATATTTAATCAATTAAATATTATATATTAAGCATAATATAAATTTATTTTATATTGTTAATTTTAAAATTTTATATAATACATTATCATATTAATGATTTTTTTAATATATAATTTAATCAAAAAGTAAGCCATAGCTATATTTTATTAAATGTCAACAATAAAATTTTTAAAATCTTTCAATTTTAAATTGCATCTAATATTTAAATATTTTATTTTTCTATTACAATATAAATATGTTTTAAAAAATTATAATATTATTTGAAAACTATATTATTTATTATATTTATTTTAAAGATTATTAAAAATGTTATTTAAGTTAGAAAATATTTAAATATTTCATTTATTCATATCGAATAAATAATAAAGATTAAAAAAAAAACAATATAAAAATCTATTTTATTTTCTTTGTATTAATTATATTTAAAATTCTCTAATTTATACAAAACTTACTTATTAATTTAACAATCATAATAGATACTTACATATTTATCGTTGTTTTAATTAAATTTATTTATATTTTAAAAACGTCATTTTTTTTTAATATTGTATGCTCTGATTTAATTTCAATATCAAAGGCCGATGTCATTGTAACTATTTCAACCGGATGTGCGGACAGTGCAAAGTTTAATATATCAATTTCAAATGGTTTTCAAGGGTTTTTTGGAAATAAACGGCATACAGAGCCATGTCGCTTGTTGGGGCCGTTGGGTGGAAGAGACTGAACCGACTGAAGTTATCGTCTGCATCACAGGAAACCCTGGAGTTGCAGGATATTATTATCCATATTTGGAAAAATTACATCATTTAACCAACATACCGACTTGGGTCATCGGTAAATATTATGTGAATATATATATATATATATATATATATATATATATATATATATATATATTGCGATATATATTAAAAATTGCGATTGAAAATATTGCTGATCTGTATTACTTGTTCTGAATGATAAAATCCTAACATATATCTTTCCAAATCATTTCATAAGTTATAATGTTTTTTTCCATTAATTTAAATTGAATATATATATATATATATATATATATATATGCATATAACGTATTATAATATTTCATTAAATATTATATAATTGTTGGAATTTTATCAATATTGTGCGAATCGATTAATTGCTAAACGTTATTATCTATATGTTTTTATATATAAGAATAATAAAAATGCAATTTTAATATTATTTTGTCATGTTTTTATTCATAATATTGATTTTTATTGATACTTTTAGTATTTGAAATATTTTGTTTTCCAAATTAAATTAGTGTTTCTAAATCATGAAATTTAATTTATCTTAGAAGCATCTTAGATATTGTTTTCTTTTCAAAATTCATGTATGAATATATATATATATATATATATATATATATATATATATATATTTTTTTTTTTTTTTCCTACTGAATTATATAAATTAAAAGTCAAACTTATTTATAAATTTTACAATAATATATTTTGGGAAAAAAACTAGAAACACTGATTTAAATAAAATTATTTTATTATTTCAATCATGCGATTATATACAAAAGTATTTATACTAATTATTTTTAATCAATTCGATTTGTCAGGTCAAATATAATAAATTATAATTATCAAGTTTGTTCTATTTAACATATAATTTCAAAATTTACTATGAAAAGTAATATATATATATATATATATATATATATATATATATATATATATATATATGTGTGTGTGTGTGTGTGTGTGTATAAATATATTTTTTTATTATTGATAACTTTGTATCATTATTTTATTAGTCATATGTTAAAAGGGGAATATTTTATTTTAATTCCATTTATTTATAAATTTACTTCTCTCATGTATATTTTTTTTAACTTGATTAGGACATGCAGGACACGAAGAGCCGGATGCGACAAATTCAACATTTTTAAGAAAAGTAGGCCCCATAAGCGGCAGAGAATCCTTATTTAATTTACAAGGACAATTGAATCATAAAGTGGAATTTATTGAAAAATATACGAAACCGACCACTAAAATTCATCTATTAGGCCATTCTGTCGGCGCGTGGATAGCCGTCGAAATGCTGAAGAACGATCAAATTAAAGATAGAATCGTTTCATCGCAATTATTGTTTCCAACTATTCAAAAAATTGCCGCTACACCGAACGGATTTTGGTTGAATAATGTTTTACGTTACATTACACCATTTATTTTGATGTTTTTTTGGTTGATTAATAATGCCATACCGCATTTTATATTGAGATGGGCTGTTAAACTTCACTTTTATGGGAAAGGTTATCCGGCACAATTTGAAGATGTTACTATGAAATATCTAATACCTTCTGTTATGGATAAAGTACTATTTATGGCGTATGATGAAATGGATAAAATCAAAGATCTGGATAAGATTACACTGAACACGTATAAAGATAGGATTAAAATTGTTTATAATAAAAAAGATAGATGGGCACCAGGATATTTATTCAAAGATTTTTCGAAAATAGTACCCGGTATATATTTAAAGGAAGTGCCCTATAATCATGCATTTGTATTAAGTCATTATAATGAAATGGCCATATTATCAAGCGAACTTATAAATTCTTAATTTTCAGTAGAAATTTATATAATATACATATATCGAAAATTTATATATATATATATATATATATATATATATATATATATATATATATATATATATATATATATATATATATATATATTATATGTTATATAATTATTGTAATATTGGGAATGAGATAGCTATTATTAAAATATTGTATTCATGCAAGTCGATTTGATAATATTTATATAATTTATTTTATATAACATTCTAGTAAGATTTTTTTAATGGATAAATGAGATTTATCTGTTAACTTATTGCATATGTATTATCATACAAAAATACATTTAATTATATATTAGATGTGGCATATTTAGAAAAATGAGCTTCTATCGAATAGTTGTTCTTTTTTTATTACCAATTTTTTTTATTTAAGTAAGTAAAGAAATATAATTTAATATTGTTTATTTATAATTTATTATTGAAATTTTGTCAGAACAAATATTGATAGTCTAGTGTAGGAATTAATTTTTTTTAGAACTTTTTCTAAATACCTTTAATAGTATTATGAAACTATTTATGAAAATTTAACTTATTATTTTGTGTATAATATTATATATATGGATGTTGTAAGCTGAAATTTCTTTGCAAAATAACAATATAATATTTTAAAAACTGCAAAAATATTTAAAAATGAAATAGTATATAAATTTGATTTATTGCTTGCTGACTTCGTGTATAATATATATATAATAATATCTGTGATAATTAAAATTCTCGATATCGACGAAGCCATTGAAAATTAATTATTTCTTGTTTTTCTTCAATTATTCTATTTTCTTAATATAACGACCGATATTTATTTTAAAATATTTATACTTTTCTATTCCATAGTTAAGTTTCTGTTTTTTGATATTATTTTCAATTTATGATTGTTTTTATGAAATACGAATTTATTTGCATTTTTGATTAATGTATTTATTTTTGTATTGAATATTGTATAGCAAATTATATATTGTAATAAAGTTTTTTCATTAATCTCTTAATAATTTATTTTAATACGTTTTAGCCTTTTAAAAAAAAAATGATATTATAATAATACATTTTATTAATATTATTATTATTTTATATACAAAAAATATTATGTAGACGGGAAAATTTGATTTAATTCTATATATTTAGCAATATATAGAATTAAATCAATGTTAAATAAATAATATAACTTTATTTTCTACAAATAAAACTGATTATTTTTTTTAATATTTGTTATATATATATATATATATTAAATGTTTAAAATTGCGCGTTTAGGCCAAAACTTACAATCGATATCGAATACAAAAAAGTGGGGTATACTGAAATAAATGAGAGCGCAGCCAGTTGCATTGCTCTATTGATCAGTTCTCTTTGTTCGTTTCCATTCTGGCGAGGGTTGTGATATACATTTTAACGAACGAATAATTTTATTGAAATTGTATGTTTGTTAGTCGTTTTTCATTCAAACGTGTTATAGTTATGTGAATATTATTATTATCAATATCATATTCAGATCTCACAATGGTAAGTATTATTTCAATTGTAATTATATATTTGTATAGAAAATATATTATATTATTAATGATACTATATAATTTTCAAATTAATCTTTATATATATGATTAGTATTAAAGTTATAAAATTCTATTCCGTTGAACATGAAGTTTATGTTCAGAAAATTGAATTATAAAAAGTATAGATATATTGTGAACTTTTTCTTTTTCTAGAAAAAGATTCTATCATTGATATAATTTACTAATCTTTTATTTTAAATATATATATATATATATATAAAGTTTTAATAGATTATTATTATAATATTTATGATATATTGAAAATTATAATAGTATAATATGTTTTATATTATCATGAATATATTTTTGTTTTCAGTAAAATTATATATAATTTAAATGAAATTTCATTCTACAATATATATATATATATATATATATATATATATATATATATATATATATATATATATATAATTTTAAACATAAAATATGAAGTAACTTATGGAATAAAATCTGTATTTTTAATCATTTTTTTTTCATTTATTTAAATTTCTATTATCATTTAATGAAAAATATTTTAAATTAACAATTAGATAATGTGTGAAGTTATACACTTATACATGTAAATATTTGCTAAAAGCTGTAAGCAGGCATTTTAATATATGAGTTGTAAACTTTCATCAAAATTTTAGCAACTAAGAAGTTATATTACCGTTTTTTTTTTTTTGTTACCACATGTTATATATTTTCATCATTTTTATTAAAATGTTTTTCTTTATTATATTAGATATACAAGAAAAATAACTGATTCAACATTAAAACTAGAATGTAGTTACCCTACTTATATATATATATATATATATATATATATATATATATATATATAAATATATATATATATATATATATATATATATATATAATCAATCAATCAATATGTTTAGATATATAAATTGTTTGATTCGCATATTAAATATACATATATTATTAATTGAAATTATAGGACGGTGAGAAATTCTTAGAAGCTAAAAAACAACTCGAATGGGAGCTATCTCTATCTTCAACGGAGCTCGTCTCCCACGGTTGGTATCATGGAGTGTTAGATAGAGCCACCGCTGAAAGTTTATTGACTCACGAAGGTAGTTTCCTCGTGAGAGATTCAAGCACTCAACCCGGACACTATGTCTTAAGTTGTAAACATGGTTCACATTTTCTTCACTTTGTAATCAACAGAGTAAGTTTTATATAGTGCTTTCGCATTATGGAGATTAAATATGTGTTTATTTTTTTTTATTTTATCTTTGCTTCTGCGAAAAAATTTTTTTGCGATTTTTTTCATTCGACATATATGTATATATGTTATGAGGTTAAATAATACTTTTATCAAATGATACTGTAAATATTATATAAACATATATTTGAATGTTGTATTATTATTTATCTGTAAATACTAAATATTTATATTATAATTTTGATATCAGTATTAATTACGTTTATTTTTATTTTTGCATATATTTCATTATGATTTTAGGTAGTAATTCAGCCCGATACTGTGTATGAACATTTTCAATATCAGTTTGAAAATGAGCCATACGACACAGTTCCAGACTTGGTTACGTCATATGTTTGTTCTGGAAAACCAATATCATTTGCATCTGGAGCAAAAATAACAACTCCATCAAATAGAACAATACCATTGTTGTGTGCTACATCTAGAGCAGGCACTGTAACTAAATCGTTCAGCCTTAATAATCCCCAGTGGAAAATGGCCACTGGTTACAGTCCTACAAATTCTGGATCAATAGGAAGTCATGTGCCAGCGATTAAACCTAGTTCATCATGTTCATCTCCCAATGTTAATTATCCATTTGAAATGCAAACTCTTTGTAGCTCGTTACAAAAGAGTACTTCCCCAGCCTCTAACCAAGGGGCTAACCACACTGCCAATGAAACTCATTGCTTTTTCAAAAGCAATAATTGCTCATGCTGTTCGTTAAACGAATGTCAGACGGCTAACCACACTGCTACAAGTCCTTTAGATTTACATAAATTAAATACAACTTCTAAATCAAGAAGTTTTGGAGAGCAAGCTGCTCTCATGGCTAATGCTTATAGTTCATTTAATTCTCAGGATACATTTAATTATAAAAAACAAAGATCATTATCATTGTCTTCTAACGAAATGATGCAAGTTTCTTGCCAAAAGAGTTCTAGCGCTGATGGAGTTATTCAGAATACTAAAAAAATATTAACTTTGAAATCGGATTCTATTAAAGATGAAGATAAATTAGAATATTGGGAAAACGAATCTGATAGAAATCCACCGGCCAAACCAGCTCGAACACAAATTCAAGCGTATCAGGCATCCGGATCCGATTCTGGAAACGGATCTGGAGATTCAGCTCAAAGTTCAGCACCCGGTGATGCTCCATCAACCGTCGATTTGCCCAGAACATCTAAGCTTTCGAAAAAACGTTTAGATGTCACTCATGCTGAGGAGCTTTTAATGAAATCTCAAATATTAGAATTTAAACAAATTTCAATGTTTGATATGGAAGTATTTCAATCTGAGCTGTTTTCGTCGGTTGATAACAAACCTCTTGAATCCGATACACTCCAGACGATAAAATTATTGTTGAGGACTTCTGGTCCTATGATATTGGCTACATATTTAACCAAAGTGGATATGAATCTTATAATGAATTTTAATAGAAAGCCTGATAATCCACTCGAGAAGGTTACCGGACTTGAACTGTGTCTTCTGGCACACGGTGAACAAATCAGAAGTGACATCATCGAAAGGTGAGATTATATTATTGAATACATATAATTCAATGTCAGAACATTGTGAGCAATCAATTGAATATCGAAAGGTGAGATATTTGATTGTTATGCGTTACATGCATTGCGAAAAAAAAATGGTCTGATTATTATGAAAGCGAGCGATATTAGTTTTAATGAAGCGCGTCCCGTCATTAATGTACTCTTATTCCATAATTACAGTTTGTATATTCTATTTGTTCTCCATTGTATTTCAGAGCGGAATGTATAAAGTTTTTAATTGTCGTTACAATCTTGACCTGTCAGAACGATACGGAGAGGGCTGATGTACTCAATGATTGGATACAGCTTGCAATCGAAACCAAAACAGCTTTGGGAAACCTATTTGGATTTTCAGCCATTATGCTTGGATTGTGTACTCGACAAGTAATTGAATAAATTTATTATTAAAACAATAATCAAAACATTAAATAGCGCCATTTTTAAATTATATTAAATTTGATTTCAGGTTGAATGCATGGAAACAATGTGGAACATATTGAGACAAAAGCATACTCATGCGGCATTTACATTTGAAGCGAAACTAAGACCATCATTCAAAAACATGAATGATTGTGTGGATTCGTCTCCTCCTAACACTACAGTTCCTCACGTGCTTCCGGTGGTCACATTATTACATGCAACCTCACCTGGTACCACCAATGTCGACTGGCGTTATGTGGAACAATATGCTAATCATACCGCCGATTATGGCCTTTACGTGATGGCCGCTCAACTGGAGGCAGCCAGAAAGTTTCCAGGACAGCTGCCTATGTATGAACGGAATGCAAAAGTGGCTCTAGCAGCTGCACCTCAACCTCACCATCAACCTGATCAGCCCCATTTGAGCGATTTGTTCAGAACCGAATTTCATATCAAATTTTTATGGGGTGCACGAGGAGCTCTTGCACCACGTCATGAACGTCACGTTAGACTATCTGATATTTTAACAACCATGGCTGATCGTTATTTAACACCACCAGCTATTAAATAGACTGAATTTCATTGTAAACGATGAAATTTGAATATAACCCTTTATTTATGTATGAATTTTATTTATAATTACAAAATTTGATTTTTTTAATATTTTAGATTATTATATAATTTTTTCATATATTCTAGGAATAATATTGAAAATTGATTATAACTTTATCTTATTTACACAACGGATTATAATATTGAACATACACTCGAAAATAAAATGAATGTTGATAAAGTATCCTTAAAGGATATATATATATATATATATATATATATATATATATATATATATATATATATATATATTCAAAAAATGAACCTGAACATTTTATTTTAATATTTATTCGTTATCTATGAATGCATATTTTTTTCCCTTGATTTATTTCGAATGTTATTTTAAAGTCTTCCCACTTTATTTATTATTTTTCTGACATTAATTCGAATTACATTTTTATTTGCACAATATTTATAACTTAAATATTGTTTAATAATATATATATATATATATATATATATATATATATATATATATATATATATTTAATTTCATAACATGAGTTATTAAGATTATTCAACGAACATTTGCAGTTTATATAATATAATAAAACCAATTAATTTATATAATTCAAAATCTAATTTTGTATTAACTTCATTTTTCAGGCGTAAGCTCAATATTATATTCGACTTATATAATTTTTATATAAACTTGTATAACTAGTATAAAAATAATACTAATCGATAAATAATACACAAATATATTTGTATGGAGCAGAATTGTAAGACCACCTTTGTGATGTTCAGTGTTTTTGTCTCCCAATTGCTGGTTATAGTTATGGAAAAATTTTAACTTTTGATAGAAATTATGCTATTTATACTGATAACTATTTGGCACAATATTTTTAAAAGATTTTTATGTGTTTATAATTAATGAATTTATTTACTAGTATAATTTATATTTAATTTTTAATATTATATATATATATATATATATATATATATATATATATATATATATATATATATATATAAATGAGAATATTTTTTTTAATTTTTAGGGAGAAAGCACAAGAATAGTTGTATGTTTTGTGTATTAAACAACTACGAAAAATTTTTGGAAATTTACTTCTATTTAAAATTTAATTATTTTTTTTCTCATTAAATATTTGATTTATTTAAAATTAAAAGGCATTCATCGCAGTGTTTCTGTAAACAATACTTATAAAAAAAACTGTTAAAAATCATATTTCATGATTTACACCTTAATTCAACATCGAACGGAAAGTTTAATTATCTTTCGCGTATTGTTAATTGTTAAAAAGCTACATTTAACAATAAATAAATTATAATTGTATAAAACATATATAGTATTATATTGATTAAATGTGTATTAAACAAATATCATTGTTTCTGTGTCAATTTTAACAGTTTACAAATAATAAATATATATATATATATATATATATATATATATATATATATATATATATATATATATATATATATATGTTTTCTGTGTAGTGAAATAAAAAATAATTAAATAATAGATTTTAACAATTAAATGTTAAATGTCTAACCGTTTCTTTTAATGACAGAATATGTATTTTTTCCTCTGAATGTGCTATCTTAGATGTTTTTAAATCATATTGAAATATATTTCAATTTGATCTATTCCATTATTAAATTTGATTTTTCGCCTTTAAAGAATGAGAAAAATTTTTAAACACTGAACAATTTGAAGATCTTACAAAGACAAATCTGTTTTTCACCTTAAATTACCTCTATAATGTTAATTTTATAAGACTGAATCTATTAAGGATCAGCTTTCTAATTGGAAAAGATCTTTTTATTATACATTTTTACCTGTTCCATTTCTATTTGATATTATATATATATATATATATATATATATATATATATATATATATATTTATATATATATATATATATATATATATATATATATATATATTGTTACAACTAATATATAACATTTATATCCATTCCAAAGTTCTAATTTTGATTTCTACTTATTGCACTAAAATATATTAACATATATCTGGATGTTGTTCGATTCGATGTTCTTTGCTCTCAATGTGTTTATGTAGAATCAAAATAATTCCTGAAAGATTATTATGTACTAGTTTATCATATAATATGGTGTTATTCATATATTAAACTTTATGTAAAATTTTCTTGATACATTATTTTGTATGTTAATTTAATAATTATTTGTGAAAAGCAGGCCACAGTTTTCTAACTCTGTATTATTGTTCATATAATATTTATTATTTTAAAATAATAAATAATATATAACAGGCTCTTCAATATTATTAATAATATCTGAAAGTCAGAATTGAAAGAAATCATGCAAGGAATAGATTTATTTATTAATGTGTATAATTTATTAATTTTCTTTTAATTCTGTACTTTTTTTTTCATGAATTATTTAATGTTTTTATTTAAGTTTTGCTTCTTTTTTTTTATGATAATAGGCTATTTACCATATATAATCGTGATGTGAAATGTGATGTGAATTCATCGAAAAATTATAATCTGAATGTGAAATCTAGTCATACCATTTTAAAGAAATATGTCAAACGACCCCGTGACTTTAATAGTGCCATGAATTCATTAACTTATTTATTTAAATGTGTATTTATTCATATTAAACTTTAGAAAATTTTAATTGTTTCGGTGGATTGATTAATCAAAATATTTAAAAAAAAAAGACTACACGGAGTAATTTCATTGTATTTCATGTCTGTAAACGAATTATAAAAAATAAAGAAAATCGATATTGAAAAAAGAAATGGATTGCGTTAAGGGGAATTTTCAATTTACGAATTTCATAAATGACATCATGAATTCAATTTGTATGTAATTTGAAGATTGCCTATATCTAATCCGTGAGAATTTTTTATTTCTAATAAATAACTATAATTATATGGTAATAATGCTTACGCTCTCTTATTAACTATTGACACAATGTATCATATATACTATTGTAGTCAAAAAGTAAGATGAAATCATCATTTACCATAAAAGCAGGTAATTTGTATTTTTTTCCTAGGTTGGTAGGACTGTATAACATTTGCCAAAACAGCGTTTGTTTGTCAAAAGATTTAATTATTTCCGAGTTACACGTGTTTTTACAACTCTGCATTGGTTCTTCGCGACTTTGTTACCAATAACTCGACTCACCGTTCCGCAACCACCATATTCGTTCGATGTGGCTCCGTGCGACTTCTGGCTATTCGGCAAACTTAAAAGGCCAATGCGAGGACGCCGTTTTGACATGATCGAAGAGATAAAAACCGAATGTGAAAAAGAAGGTGTTGAAGGCTGTACCAGAAAAAGACTAGTCTGACTGTTTGGTGGACTGGAAAAAGCGTTGGCAAAAGTGCTTTTTATCAGACACGAATTAAAATGATTCAGATTCAGATAAAAAAACACTTTTTTTTTGTAATTTTTGAAGAAGATTGTTTTCGTATTTCAATTACGCACATTATCTACAAATTGAACGGACACGAGGAAATTCATCGTCAAAAAAAAAAAAAATGGGACACAAAACCGTACTAACAAGTTCCATTACGATAAATCTTTTCAAAACTAAATGGGTCAATTCAGTTGACTCGACAACATTCGCACACGATAAAAACATTTATTAAATAACCACCGCAATTATATTGACTCGTAGAGGCGCAAAAGGCGCATTTGCGGCAATTTTATCGCATTTCCGCCTTTCTTTCCGATATATATATATATATATATATATATATATATATATATATATATATATATATATATATATATTTTATTTTTTTTACAAAATTAATTTCATTTCATTTCGTCGAGAATATCAACGATGAAGTGTCGAAATTTATAAGCGCTAAATTTATTGTCGCGCGAAATTATCGCAAACGATACGAGTATTAGACAAACGGGTCGACGTATAAAACGTCGCCGTGACCTTATAGTGTTATAGATTGGTTCAATTATTACAAATTGATGTCAAATTAGACGTTGCAGTGTCATGTCAATCCTTCAATTAAAGTTGAAGGTTGAAAGCGAGCGAGCTGAAGTGAATCAAAACCAGCGCCCGAGCACTCCGACGACAGACCGAGAAACTCGTGAGATTTTCACGCTATGGTTTTCTATTTCACGATTAAAATATTGTCATTGTTTTAAATATCGACATAAAAAGATACTCGAATATATAACTAATAATCTCTATGAGAAGATTCTTCAAAGTAAATAATATATTCGCTAATTACGTTTCATGAATAAGAGAAAAAGTCTTCAAAAGGTATTATTACCCTTTAGTGACAGTTGAATAGAAAGTAATTCGGAATTCATGATTATCCTAACAAACTATTCCCGTAAATTCTGTTAAAACGTATTAGAAATATCACGTCTTTTTCTTTTTCATCTAATCTTCTTTCATACAATTTATATAAATTTTATTAATTTTGTTTTTTTTAATTTTTAAGAATAGAAAAAATAACAATAAATTTCCTGAATATAAAATAATAATATAAGAATTGTATCTTGTTTTATTTTTGAAATATATATCATAATAATGATGAAAATTGATAGAACATAAACATATTTTTTTTCTTTAAATATATATTTTAGTGAACTATTTTGACTTTTTTTATTTTCGTAAATCACATTCCGGAAATTAGATAGTCGTTGACATCGTACGTTTTTCTTGCATTCTATTCTAGATATTAGAGACATATATTATTATTACTCCATTTCATTCCATTACAAAAATCTAATAAACTTTAATTTTTTTTCTCTATCAATCGTAGGAGTCATAAGATGAATATTATTATTTTTTCCGATTATTTTAGTTGATAATTTCTTATATATCACGTTTTCTATTTTAAGATACTGGAGATACTAGTATAATATATATTTTTAAATTAAAAAAAATATTAATTTCCATCTTTTTTTATTAATTTTAAATTATTTATATATAAAAAACTTTTTTTTAATATATAATAAATATCAGGTATATGAAAAGAAATACTTTGATACTGTGTTAAGAGGCAGGCGTTCCCGGGGATCCGTCCGGGATTCGACGAAGGATCCCCACCATTGAGGGTAGCAAACGAATACTAAGTGGGGAGAGCGTCTGCATCATATCTGATCAATACCGCTACTTCGATTCTGACCGCCGCCTTAGCATCACATACGCAAATTCAGGTACTTCTCCCATTACTATTATAAGTATCAAAAAAAAATAAAATAATAAGGACATTATTATCATTCTAAAGCTATATGAGTTTTATCGCTATCGATATAACGCGTCTATCGATTCCCAGTATCTTGAATCTCTCTTTCGTTTCTTTTTTCGTACGCGACGCAAACAACGTTTCGAATATAAGGATCCATATATTTTTTTTTGTATTAACACCGCTTTATAATCACATTTAATACGTTAATTTTTACAATATTTTAAAATTATATTAAATCGTCAATTGTAATTAAAAAAAAATCGACAAATAAAATTGTTTAAGAATACTTTAAATTATATTACATATGTTATTTAATACATTAATATTTTATAAACTTATTTTATATGAGTAATTGAAATAATGTCCGTTTTTTTTTGATACTTTAATATTTGTTTCTGTTTTTGCTTTCCTATCTCCTAAATTAATCCTGTTTTTTGTTATTGTGGTTGTTGATTCGTTTGTAATATAATTATATTATTTATCTTATATACATATATATATATATATATATATATATATATATATATATATATATATATATATATATATATATATTTGAAAAACATTGATTATTGTGCAATCTTCCAGGTATATGGCTTTTTATATTTGATCAAAAATTAATTTAATTCATCAATAAAAATTATTATTATAATTTATAATTAATATTATGATGATTATTTTATTGAATGATATTTTTTATCACAAATAGAAAAATAGGTCTTTTTAAAAAAAATTATACATTTTTATTCGTAAAATTTTGATCAAATATATTATGGTATGTATAAAAAAAATATTTATTTTATTTATAATATGTAGCGCGTAAATAAATTGCGAATATTATGTCGATATTTATATGTGTATTTTATTATCATTATTATTTTATAAATATTTTTTTGTGATATTTAAAAATCGCCGCGATTGCGTTATATTTTCGACAGTTTCACTTGCGCCCCTTGTGCATTATGATAATGGTTAATAAGCGCGCAAAATGATAATGGTGATATGATAATATGTGATATGATTTGGACGACAGACGCACGCGCGCTTTATGTTAAGTTTTCCCGCCAATGTGTACACACCTTTACTTTTTTGCACATGCGCTAATCGTTTGTACTGTGAAAAATCAATTTTTATGCATATTTTACGTTACACACACATATACACACTCATACACACACGCAAACGCTCTGCGTTACGCACAAACACGCGGACGCACTCTTATCTGTGGATTTTCTCCGTTGGAAAATCGCCGCGCGCGATTTTCATCCGGGAAAATCTCGATTCAATTGGCTAATCGCTCTAAATCACATTGAATAATAAACGACGACGGCGACTACAGTTTCGGTGTGTTTCAGTAAAATGGCGACCGAAACGTATTTCGCATAATTACATCGATTATAAGTAATCGCGACATCGATTTATCAATTATATATTCGCTATTAAACGTGATTATAATGAAAAATTGTAGCGAGTTTAATTTGGCGAATACGTAGGATGCGTTATAATTTTCGATATAAAAATCAAATAAAGATCAATTTCTGTCTTTCATTAGTCTTCTTATATTATTATTATTATTATTATTATTACTGTATATGAAAATTGATATCTTTATCTTCAAATTTAGAATGAAATTTAATATCTTCGATATTTTTTTTATTTTGTTCTTCATGAATATATTTTCTACTTAAATTCACAGGATGCATATATATATATATATATATATATATATATATATATATATATATATATATATATATATATATATATATATATATATATTCTATTGTATCTTAGAAATAGTAAATACGTTTTCTGACAAGCATATAAAAGAATAAATTCGTGCTGTCTTTTTTAACAAAAGCGTCCGTTTAAAGCTTAAGTTTTTGACTCCCCGGAGATTCCGTATATTTTGTACGATATTTGAAGGGAAAAAAAAGAACAATTTCAAACCAAGGTTACCGCATAGAATTTGTTGTATTTTGATAATGATGTTTGTGTTTGTGATACGGTTTGTTTATGTCGTACACAAAAAAAAAAAAAAAAGATTACGATTGTCCATTTGGTGCCATACTATTTTATATTTGATAAATGTGTTATTTTTGAATTTATGAGAACCGAGTTCAATTCCACAACTTTTATGGAAATTATATATAATATATTATAATTGCTGATAATATCTGTTTATTTTAATTACACATATTATTTAAATTCACTTCAAACAATGAATATGAAAGATGATAAAATTAATTTTAATCGTCGTAAATTTGTTCTGAAGAATTAATTTTAACTTCTTTAATCATATCTAAAGATAATTATTTTAATAGTTTTGACTATTCAGTATAATTATAGAACAATTCATGTCTTTCAGACATTTCTCGAATGGATAATCGTGAAAAATTTTTCTAATTTTAAACACATTCCAACATTATTTTAAATATTATCTATTTTAGCGTCGCATTTCTTTTATTTTGAATAAATAAATTCTTTTTTTTTATTTTCATTTGTTAATTAATTTGCCAATTGACAGTTTTCAGTGTCGTCGGCTGGTATTATACCATAAATATTCACTTTTGATTTATTAACGGTGAAAAAAAGAACATAAATAAAATATTTTTATATTAAAAAAAATAATTTTAGATTTTTTTTGTAAATATCAGAAAAAAAATCGTATATCAAATGTGTGATATAGCATTGACGGAAGAATTGGATGAATATATATATATATATATATATATATATATATATATATATATATATATATATATATCTTGATACTGTCCAATCAGAGTTCCGGACAACACGCTCTGCACGATACAACTTTAAAAGGACAAACGATTCGATACATATTTGAAGTCAGTGGCCGTGTGTTGTCAGGCGATGGTTCGTTCCACCCATTTATATACTAGCTCTGGTATATCGACCGAAGTCTGCGTTGCTTGACCCGTTTGATCAACGGAAATTAACTTGTTGTAAACTGGTAGTTATATATATATATATATATATATATATATATATATATATATATATATATATATATATATATATATATATATCATAAACCAACATGTAAAGTTTTCATATGTTTCATATTACATTTTAGTCTATTCAAAATTAAACTCCATCTTGTGGCAAGAATTATATTTTCATCATTTTAAAATGATTAGTATCTTTGAATATGTTAATGTGTAATCTGATCTTCGATCATTCATTCTTAACGTTATCCATTTTTTCTTCTGTTATTCTTTCTTTCTTTCTTGTGTTTTTTTTTTTTTTTGGATATTTCTATTCGTTTTAGTGCAGCGATGATCAACATAAATTAAAATATATCGGATTGTGTTCAGAGTTTTTGATTTGTTTTGGCACGCATGCCACACGTTAACCGTTTCTGTTGTTTTAGCGCTATATCTACTCTTTAGATCTTCTTTTTAACTCGTTCGAATCACGAGTTTTTTTTTTTGTTTTCTTTTTTTTTACTTGTCTTTAAGAGAGCTAATTTTAGACTTCCTTTGATGCACTCGTTTTTAATTTATACAGTTGAATAGTTCTTTTATTTGTTTTTATTTTTATATTCATCTTCAAGACATGTTTTTCTGGATATTCTTCTGAGATTTTTATAAGAATTTCTGCTATTAAAAGTTTGAATCGGAAATGCTGCACTCTTTGGAAGTTTAGAATTTATTTTAATTAACATATGAAGAAACTTTTTAATGAATTTTAAAAATCGTTCATTCTGACTTTTAAAATACTTTATTTCTGATATTTGATCTTGACTAGTATATTTATTTATGTACGATGTGAAAATAACTTCGTGAGCAAAGAGCTTTTTGTTTATAATTTCAAAAGGAGGAGAGAGAACAAAAAGGCGAGATCACAAATACACATCTGTTTGAACAATTTTTAAACGCATTGTGTGTACTCTTTGTTACAAGTGAAATTTAACTTGAAATGATGAATCGTTATAGAACTTGTTTGTGTTATGACGTTGATTGATGTAGTCAAGCGATTGGTGTGTTTAAAAATCACATTGAACTATGTCCATTGTGTGTTGGACTGCGAGAGCACAATGATTACATCTGCAACGTTTGAAAAATACTGCTTCAATCGTTTCTATGTCCAATAATACAGTTTGTTCATTATATATGATATGTGAACTATTAAACATGAATTACATGCCTATTTACCTTTACCATATATATATATATATATATATATATATATATATATATATATATATATATATATATATATATATATATATATATATATATATATATATTGTACAGCAATTATATAAAAATATTTCATTAAAACATATAAAATATGTATTTTGTTACAGGCTATTTCCATCTGAATATATTAAGATTCGTAGGCGTTTAATAAACAAAGGTATTATTCATGTCTAATAATATATAAATATTTAATTTTTCATATCTAGCATTGAAAAAATATTATTTATCTTATTATATAAATGAGAATTTTCAATGAATACTTTTCAGATGAAGTGGATAATATTCGCGTTATTACTGCTTTCGATTGTATTCACCGTATCTGGTGATGCAGAAATAATGGAGGAAGAAGATCATGAAGTACTTATTCGAAATGCACGAGGAGCACAAAATAAAGGCTTGTATATATATATATTATCGAATATTTAATTTTTTTTATTCAATTGATATAATTTTATATAGATTTTGATATAGGAGTTAAAAATTATATATTGGATATTATACCTAAATTTTGATGGTTTAATAATAATGTAATTTATTATCTATATATCGCTTTTAAATTTGAAATATTAATGAATTAAATAACGTGTCAAACTATCAATATAAATAGTTAGATTATGAAAAGATCCTATTTATATACTTTTAAAGCTTGTAGTATATCTTTTTAATTCTGATAAAAATATCTATTATCAATTTTATAATTAAATTCACATTTAGAAGCAAACTTTAATATATAAAATATAGTCATTATTGATGTTATGGACTCAATTGGATATTATCGAAAAGTTAGAATTATCCAAATTATGATGAATTTTTTATGTTTTCATAGTTAATGTTCAAAATTGGTCCGCGCGATTTTAAATTAAAAATTTGCATCCAATTTTAGCGCATGACCATCATGAAACATCCCTATTTAAATTTGATGGCTACTGCAAATTGAAAATGGCTACAATATAATAAAAGTGTTGCAGTTCATGACACGTTTTCTCCATCATTGAAATGAACTGTGATTTGCATCGTTGAAACATCCGTTTATCATCGGTTGTGTTTAATATGCATGTGTAACAATCATTTATCAATGAACGTATAAAAAGATAATGATTAGTTTGATTCTATATATCGTTTAGATAAAAAAAAACACATATAAAAAAAACCTTTTTCGTTGATCTATAGTAGAGTATTTGTTCGATTACTTTGGTTAATGTTAGTTGTATTATATTATGAAATATTTAATACAAATATAAAAAAAAAATTAATAGTTAAAAGTAGTGATCAATCATTAGAAAGATAAACATAGATCTGGAAAAGTTTACAAATATATTCTTATATGGACCAATTGAAGTTTTGAAAGATGTATCCAAATACTATTCTTATTTTATAAATATTGAATATTGAAAATTGAAGTGGTTTTGAATGAAAAAAAAAATAGATTATTATATTTATATATAATTTATCAATCAACTGATTTTTTTTTAATACTCACAACATCTATAGATTTTATGTTAGAATTACTCTTCGTGGTTAAAATATTGATTATAATTAGGTATTTATTATCAGAAACATTTGTAGTATTTAAAATTAGATTAGTGTTATCCAATATTCTATACATGAGAATGTTGAAAGACAATTTCTAACGAGCTCTTTTATTATAGATGCTTGTCGATATGTAAAAGGAGCATGGTCAGAATGCGATTCTAAATCGAATCTGCGCACCAGGACCTTGACATTGAAGAAAGGTGACTCCTCATGCGAGCAGACAAAATTAATTCAGAAGAAGTGTAAACGGGGTACGAATATTAACAGATTTATATAATATACCTCATTATTCAATCAAAAAGTTATCAAACTTTCGATAGGAGATTTTTGATTAGAAATTTCTGAAATAAACGCTGTTATTTTTTTCAGGTTGCCGATATGAAAAAGCAGCATGGAGCCAATGCAAAGAAAGTGGTGAAATGACAAGAACTGATGTGTTGAAAGCGAACAGTGACTCAAATTGTGAACCAAAGCGTGTTATATCAAGGAAATGTAATGGAAATAAGCCTTCTAAAAATAATAAAGACAAAGGTAAGTAATTATTAAATTATATTATATCACAAAAATTTAATAAACACATTAGTTTAGTTGTTGGATTCGAGTCCAAGGATATCGCTTTTATTTTCAATTGTAAGGAATAGCACTATTATATAATAATTTAAAAAAATTAAATCAGTATATCATTTGAAATATATTATTTTCAGGTCTATAATGGTTAAAAATCTGATTTCATTTTACTTTTCAGGTCGTCGCAATCGTCAGTAAAGGAACTAAGAATAATGATCTCAAGTTTTAAAATAAAACACAATTTATTTATATAGTTTCTGATAACTTTTTCAGTAACAACTTGAATGTAATTTTAATTAATGCAGTGGGGTAACTGGAGATTATTTGACCCCCGATTAATGCAGTATTAAAAAAAAATAATATATAGGAACCCCTAAGATACAAAAAAATTCTTTGTAATAATATTTGTTATATGAAACTACCTTCATTCACTTTTATTATACTATCGATATATTATATAATATATAGTCTGAATGTGTAATTTATTCAGTGATCACACTAAAAAAAAAACAACAACCGTAAATAAGGTTCTGATTTTTAACCGATCACTGCACTGACCTAGTTACGCCACTGTTTTTGGGTGTGTAATTCTACGACAATTTCTCTTCGTGAATAATTTTATATATTTTTAAAGGTTTAATACCGTAAATATAGAATTTAGTTGAAATTAAATCATTTCAATAGATCCAAAACTGATCACCCTATACGAACTATTAATATTCCCAAATGGTTCATAGTTTAATATATTGTCAATGCGATGATTTTTTTTAAATATTATTTTAAGATCCTAATGAAATTTTTAAGTTTGTAATTAAAAAAAAATTATATTACTTTCTATTACATGACTGAAATCTTTTGACTGTGTTCATAAAAAAATTTAACGTGAATTCATTAATAATTATATATATATATATATATATATATATATATATATATATATATATATATATATATATATATATATACATACATACACTTATACATACATTTTCGCCGCAATCATCCTCAAGTGACATTCATTAAATTTTATTCATTGTAAAATTTCTATAGAACAATAGGCTATTGCGACTTTAACTATGTTTAATATTTTTTTTTTTATGTAAATATTATTCCTGTAAAAATCTCACGTATCGTCTGTCTCCGTTAATACAAATCTGAAATCACTGAAAATTATAAAAACAAGTAGAGAGTAGAGAGAGTAAGAGTTGTATCAAAATTTCAACAGTGATTAGTTTTTATTTAATAAATTATTATTTATATTATTAATTGATATAAACTTTTTTCCATTGGAGACGATGTACGGTGATTTCATTTCATGAAATGTTATAAATTTATTTTATCAAGTCGATGCATATGTAATGAATTTATAATATTAATGCATATCCTTTATGTTCACCGTTTATATATATATATATATATATATATATTTATATATGTATATGGAGGTACTTGAATGCGAACAAAATATTGTTGTAATACATAATTATAAGTTACAATAACAAAGTTTGATTAAAAGTATACAAGAAAACTAGTAATCATTCTCTATAAAGTGCCTCGTTTACCATTTCTTGGAGTCTGGTTCATTGGTGAAGAAAAAAATTAATTAAATTAAAAATTTAATAAAATATTATTAATTAAATAAAAATTTCCTTTTCGGACTCCTCCAAGTCCCGAATCACAATAAAAATTTAACACGATTTTCATTTGACATCGCTTTCATCAATCTTCTGTGTTTTATGATAAAAAAATAAAAATATATAATAATAATGATTTCACTTCATATTATATATGCCGATAGATTTAGTATATTTTTTAAATGATTTTAAAATATATTACGATATACGATTATTTTACAATAGAAAAAAAAGAAGGTAATATACGATTATTTATGAATAGGAAATTAAATGATTTTAAATTAAACAAGATATTATATGTGAACTGTAGATTTTTTTCTCTAGCTCTGAACATACCATATTGAATTGTTGAATCCATTTTGTTATATAATATATTTATATATTTATGTAACAAAAATCTAAATTTGTGTATTACTATAATGAAACTGGATTAATTTGTATATTTCCGGTCTGCAAACTTTCAAGAATACAGATGAAAGTATAGCAATAATTATGCTAGCTATTCTTGAAAAAATATAAAATCGAAGATCAAAAACAATCTTGATATAAAGCAGACGATTACAAATATATATTTGAAAAGCACACAAAACACATATATACAGTGTTGTATATTATCATTAATTTCTTCTATTTTAGAGTAGCTTATCAAATATTTGAAGATGTGATATAATTCATAACATATCCATCTTCTTATTGAAAAATAAATAAATAAACATCTTAAAAAGAGTGTGCAGACGACGGACATAGAAATTTATATATTTTTTATTGAAAATAGTACTTGATTTTTGATCGTTTATCGAAATGTAATTACAGAATTATTATCATTAATCCATTTCAGTAAGTTAGTGTTCGTGTATTTAACATAATCGGTTAAAAAGGCTAAACTTAATATGTGTCATGTAATCGTATAGTGATGCTTAGCGTTTCTTATTAAAAAAAAATTAATAAATAAATAAAATAAAATAAAATGCTTCATATAATTTAGACACGGAACAAAGATTTACGTTTAATAACATCTATATAAGCCTTAGTGAATATATCTTAATTCTCCTTAGCATATATATGTATATAGTGGTGTATTGTCAAAATTTATCAATAATTTTACGGAGCCTTTTAACGTAAAATACTGTTGTTATATGCTTGCTAATAATAATATACTGCAATGATATTTATATTTCGGTTAAAAAAAAATATATATATATTGCATCTTTTAGTAGGATGCTTCTAGGATAGAATCGAGAGTGTTCTGTTGCATTGAATATATGCAAATGAAAAACAAAATGGACGATGATTTATGAATTCTACATATGATAAAAAAAATGGATTGTGTCTATTTATTGTTTCATATAGCACAAAGGTTCCCTAATATATATTTTTTTCATTACTTTGTCTGTTCAATGTTGAATAAATTTTATTTAAATATATAACAAACATTTATAATGAATTGATTTAGACAAATCTAGTACATCACTGTATATATGTATATATACATATACTTAAATAATAGTATATTGAGTAATAAATAAAAAATAAATAAAATATATTTTGACTTTTATTTATCTAACACTTTTATTATTCAAATATTGAGGATAATTAATGAATATTAAACCATTTTTTTCTTAACGGTTGTGAAATGTTAATGAAAATAAATTTTAAATCTTGTGTGTTATTTTTTGATAATTTATTATTAAAATACACTGTTTTTAATGCATTAAATAAATCATCGTTTGACTAATTAATTTTGTGAAATATTTTCATAGTTGGATTAGAAACAATGAAAACAAATCACTTGTATATACAAACATTATTATTTAATAATGAGTTAAAAACGTTTAACACTTTCATTGATGCAACTTTTTTTTTTTCAAAATCTAAGTGGAAAAATGTCATTAATTCATATATGTTACAAAATATTTATCATGAATAATGTCATATTGGCTTTTAATAATATGTAAGTATTGAATATATAACACAACAATGTTTTCTTTTAACATTGCAAAAACACGTACACATTTTAAAAAATAATTTATATAAAAAACAATGAACAAAAATATTATATCAATAATAAATAATGAAAAATATATAAATACACAAATATATGAGCGACGTGAAAATTTATAAATAATATTAACACTATTAGAGTATGAAAACTAAAATACATCAATTTACACATTAATAATATCGTTCGTCCCGTTGCGCCTGAGCTTTCTTCTTTCGCGAAAGCTTCGGCGCCGACGCTATATAGTCTAAATAGACCGGTAGAAAGATGAGACCGTGAGCCGCACCGACCAACACAATACACAAAAACATTCTGAAATAAAACACTCGGAATATTTCCGATTTGGCGAAGCCTAAAACAATTATGCCGGCGAATTTTGTCAGAGTTATACCGCTTAATACGTTGCTGCCCATCTCTGTCAGAGCTTCGGCCGCTCGTTCACTATCTGGTTTCGTTGATTTGGCAAATGTATGTACAATATGACTGCAAAATTCAACAGCTATACCGACACACTGAAAGTATTAAAAATTAACATTATGTCAAATATTCTAACTTTAACTATATATTATTGTGATCAAAAAGTAAGGTGAAATTGTCATTTAAAACTATCGGGCATTAGGAAGGCGGGTAAATTATATTTTTTTTTACTAGGTTAGTCGGACTGTTTATAACATTTGCCAAGTGTTTGTTTGTTAAAAGGTTTAATTATCTCCGAGATGTTACACGTGTTTTTACAACTCTCGGTTCCTTTATTACGATAATGCACCGTGTTTTATTGCGTTGGTATCGTTTCGCAATCACCGTATTTGTCTGATTTGGCTCCGTACGACTTCTGGCTATTCAGCATACTCCAAAGATCAATGCGGGAACGCCGTTTTGACACGATTGAGGAGATAAAAACCGAATCGAAGAAGGTCTTGAAGGTTATAACTGGAAAAAGACTATTTCAACCGTTTCGTGGACTGGAAACGGCATTGGCAAAAGTTGGGATGATATTGATTTGGAAGAATAAATAAAGAATTTATATTTTATAAATAAATTCACCTTACTTTTTGATATATTTGTAATTAAAATTTTATAATGATTTACCATTACGAGATTAACTAAAGATACAGCGTTCAAGCTGATATTCCACCAATACATCAGCGCCATTATATCGAGTAATATTATGATGACTGTTGTCAATATGATAACAGATGATAATAGATCAAATCCTAAGAGTATAAAACTGACAAAAAAGATTGCCACCAGTGAATATATTAAAGAAAATATAGTGTCATCCCACATTGTCAGATATTGTTCGAAGAATACATAAAATACGCTGAATGAGAATAATTTTGTGATTAGATTTTAATAAGTATAGATTAGATATGAAAATTATTGTTATAGTTTATACCTGTATGGGAATATTTCAAGATCTTTATTTCCAGTACGTTCTATGAGCATTTTTGTAAGATTTTCACCAGTAATTTTGGCAAATCTATAAGCTTCATAAAAGTCTTTAGATGTTCTTAATGTACGATGATAACCCATCATACTTGATTCTGTTGCGATTGCACTTCCGTTTTCGTTTATCATATAATTTAAACTCTACAATAGATCGGTAACAATGAATATATAACAATATATTAGTTACACTATGTAATTGCTATCATTTTATTTATTATATGTTTACATACAGTGCTGTAACTGGCATGACCGGCCTTCGAGCACAGAGGACCTGGATTATCTTGTAAAAAGTATGGTAAATATTTTTGAAAAGCATCAGAAGTGGGTCGCATTTTATAATCATCCAATTTTATATTACATTTAGTACATAAAGATTCATTTTTTACTGAAATCATATAGATTTTATGTTATCGAATTGTTTTAATGGTATGAATTATTATAATATTTAAAATAGTTATATCATTACTGGTATGAGGACAGAATGAATCATTTGAGATGAAGCGTTGACAGCATGAAGAAGATGCTGACCAGTCAAAGAAATCATCGATCCACGAATTTGGAGTTTTTACAGTATAAGTACTGAAAATTACATCAGATGTAATCAGTATTAAATTAAATCATATATTATTTACATTTATTATGTTCGATTTCTTACTATTCGGGCATTTTTGAATAAAGATAGAGCATGGTAAAAACTGAATCGTTATTGCAAGCTGCCGCTCCGCAAATTAGATTTTGGTGTTCAAGACTTGAATAATTCAGACCAGGTTTTATAACCCAATATACAGGCGGTCCCATTTGCATTGCTGTTCCAACTTTAATCAAATATTTTCTGACATGAGAATCTTGAGACATGGCCATTTCTTGTTCCAATCCTACGTCAATTTCAGGCACGAACATAACACTTGATGCAAACCAGAACATAAATATCACAACTACGACGGGTTTGACATAGCTGAAAGTTGAAATTGTGATAAATTATTTTTATATAGTTTGTTTTATTTCATAATCAAGCGATTCTCGCAACTTTTTCTATAACGTATTTGTGAATTCTAACGAGAAAATTGTGATTAATAATACGTTTTAACACTTTGTGAAAAGTTTTTTGGATTGTGATTGATGAAATTACCTGTTCAATATGAATGGAGCATATATTTTTTTAAAGAATTTATGTAATATTCCTTTGGTTCGTTTTTTATCATTTGCTTCTTCACAACATGAAGTTTGATCAACACAACATAATATATCCCATCTGCCTGCCTTTTTAAAATAAAAAAATAAAACGTTATTTATATATTAATATATTATAATAATGGGGTATATATTTTAATAATTACTTGTTGTCTCTGATGATCCAGTGATAAAAATGATATGAAAGCCGTAATTTGAAATATGAAATCAAGAAAAATTGCGATAGTAGCATACAAAGCAAACGTATTTACAGCAGGCATTCCGGATAATGTTCCTAAAAATATGGAAAAAATAATGTTAAAAACTATTAAATTATATAATTAATTAATATTGTTTACATTTTTTTTAACTATTTATGTACAAATTTCTATTTTCTTTTATTAATACCTATGGCAAAACAAGCACACTGTGAAGCTGTACTTAATATCATGGATGGTCCCACTTTAGCTAGAGTACTACCGAAAATAAATGGAGTTTTATCCTTTTCAGTCTCTTCGAAATATTTCATGTCACCATTTTCAAGCTGTATACAAGTGTCATTGTATGTGGAAACAATGATGAAAATGTTGTCGACTCCTATGGCAAGCACTAAGAATGGCAAAACCTGAATGAAACACGTTTGTTATTCAATGTAAAATTATAATTATATTAATTAATAAATTATTAAAATTAATCACTTCAACAACGAGCAAAGTTGTAGGAACACCGATATATCCGAAGAAACCCAACGAACAGAATACTGATGATAGAACTATGATAATTCCTATCAATCCAAGCGATAATTTACTATCGATCTATAAATTAATTTTATGAATTAAAAAAAATATCAATATGTATTGAATTTATATAGAAAAAAATAATTTATAATTTACAAGGAGCGTTTTGAAGGAACGAATGTTTCCCAAAGATATAGCAATATATATGAACATTACGACATAGCTAATAATAGCTGTGCCTGCTTCAGCTTGAGATACTGCATCAATTTCATCTTCAACTGATCTTTCAGCCGAATATGTCAAATCCATAAAATCTGGTCGCATGTTTTCATCGTAATTCTTCATATATTCAATAAATCTAATTTAAAACAAACATACATTTATTAATAATATAAAAGGTATCTATTTAAAAAAATACTATAGATTGAACGAGATGAACCTCTTTTCCCAAGCCAAAGCGGGCCGTAGTTTTTCTTTATCGAGATAATTTTGTAGCAAAAATGTTAGAATAATAGTGTCCGATAATCTTATCGTTGGTCTATCTTCACCGGCGAATATTAAATTTGGATCCACACCTCCGCCCCACGGAGCCAGACAATCGGGCGAGAATGAATTACTGTAAAAAATTAAACAGAGAAATCGGGTCAAATTGACGTGTAAAATTAATAATGTTAAAAAGAGCGACTTTATAAAATACCTGATGCAATCGTTAATAACTGTTAAATAGCCGGATTGATTAAATTTGTTTATATCGTCATCGAAATAACCGAAAAAGGACATCACGGCGCATTGATCGATTGTGTTTGGACCCGTGAAAGCGGATCTCATCGGGGCGAAACATATGTTTTCTAAACCTTCATTCCTATCGACACCGATCTGCAATTATATTTAATTCTATTGTATATTATTTTTTTAGTTTGGTTTTCATACTAGTTTTAATAAATAAAAAAAAATATTTCGACAAATTGCAAATTATATTACCTTCACTATTTCTTGTTGAAGTTCTATGATTGACATTAGGAAGCTTTGATTGAAAGCCGGTCCATAAATTGTTTCATTATCAACAACAACCTGAATCATATTTAATTTGAATATTGTGAATTAATTTTAATATAATATATATTGAATATTTTTATTAACAATACATACGTTTGGCACATCGATGGCCTTGATGAAAATTTGTGATGTTCTGTAGAATGGTCCAAAACTGAAATTGAAAATATAATTTACAATTATTCTGATTGACAAACGTATTTTATATGTAAATTTAATATATACCGAGAATCGAAGTATTCTTTTTGTAATCTGACAGTGGATTTTGGCGCTGACCATAATTCAACAGGATCAGTGGTCACTTGAAGGAATGTAAAACCGAAACCCAATGCAAAAATTATCCAAGAAGTCAACATTATTACGAATGTGGGATTTCTGGCACAACCTGTATATAAAACATTTATTTTATTAAATAATAAAAATATTCAAATACATCTATTTTAATTATGCTCATGAGACACCGAGTAGAGATGGATGTAAATAATAAATAATAATATGGTTTTAATGTCACAATTAAAAATAAAGTTTTTTTTTTTTTGATATCAACATTATTTACCTGAACCAAGAGCGTAAAAAAACTTTTCTAAAATATTATTGAATCCTTTATAAACACACGTGTTTCCATTTGACGGTAATTGAGATTTATCAAAAGTGTTTCTACGTTTCATTCGAATGATTTGTACTACAAAAAAAAAAAAAAAAAAAAAAAAAATAGAAGAAGAAATGTAACGAAAGTATAATATTGAAATTATATTTGATAATATAAATAAATATATTTACCGATACTGATTGTTATAAAAATTCCAGATATTATAAAGAAGAATATTATGGCTAAAGAAAATGCCACACAATCAAGTCCAAGAGCCAAACAATCAACACCTGGTAAAAAATTAAATTCATAATGACATGTTTCTGGACAATCAACGCAGCTACAATGTGGCATATTCTGTAAATTAAATACAAATATATATATATATATATATATATATATATATATATATATATATATATATATAATTGCATATAAATAAACAAACCGTAATGAATTAATTAATATATTATATTATATATACAAAAAAAAAAAATCGCGCAATCAATTAAATATCGCATCTCGCACGTAAATATTTTTATTACATTTATCGCAACAAATAATATTATATAAATTAATATTTTTTTTTATATGATCGTCGACAAACCTCCGAGTATTCGTTGCATTTTATTGTTGGCCATTGAAACGAATTAGGCTTGTTGGCAATGATGAAGTCTATCTGAAACGGTACGAATTCATTTTTGTTTTCGTCTCCGAGAAACGTGAAAAAACTAAAAAAATAAAAGCACAGTTTAAATAACGGAATTAATAGAAACACAATGTGACATAATGACTATATTTTTTTTTTTTTTTGAACTATAATTTCTATGATTTGTTCACCTTTCCGGTGTGCAATTATTTGGTCCACTGGTATAACACATGATGTCCATCACTAAATTTCCCGATTGTGGCATGACAACTTGAGAACAAGATTCATACGTGGAATTGGCGTAGTCTTCTGACATGTGATAGATTAATTTTTTCACATATGTGAAATTTTTTTCTACACACGATTAAAGATTGTTAGATATTACAATGCAATTTAATGATATAAATTATTTATATTTATATAAATATAAATACTGATGTACCGGTTCCGACTTCTGTGTCCAAATATAGATCTTGATCGTTATTGCACGACAAACCGCATATATAAGCTATGAAATTCTTCAAACACGGCGGACATCTTGAAAGCATAGATTCGGCCATTTTTAAATCGTCGTTCATTGTTTTGGCCTGTGACGGAGAACAACAAACGTTGGCATCACCTAAAAATTATATATATATATATATATATATCTTTCACTTATATAAATAAATATTAAATATTCATTTAGACGTTAAATATGAATCGACGTCCATTTTGAAACGATTTTGAAAAATATTCAATAATCACTTTTGCACAAAAATAAAATAACATATCGCACCGTTAACCGTTTTGATTCTATATTAAAAATAAACACTACACATTTAAAAAAAAATTTTTTTAATTAATTTTATTTACCGTTTTCATCGAATAGATGCGGACATCTGTTTCTCACGATGTCCTTTATTTCGTCGGTGAATCCATTTTCAGGATCGTTGATCGATTTTCCTTCGTGATCCACTTTACAATTGAACATTCCCCTGTCGCCGTTTGCCTTACATTGATCGTACATTACACATTTTGCTGAAACACTACAACTATATATTTGAAGCAGCATTAGAGCTGCTATGAATCCGATTAATTTCATCCTTGTTAATTTTTAACAATAAAAAATGTATATATATATATATATATATATATATATATAAATGACTGCTATTCCAGACGCAATGAGCCAGAAATCAAAAACGTCGACCAAATATAACCAATTCGATTTATCATCTGATTATAAATATAATTTATTTTTTTGATAATGGAACACCTGTTGTTGGTATATCGATGCTGTTTTATCTGATAATTTATCGTACATTCGGTTGAGTGATGTATCCAAAGTTTATGATTTTCGTCACCGAATTACGGATTTATTACGATAAATCAGTGTGAACGATTATCGATTTATAAATATATATTGTATATATATTATTGTATATTATATATATATATATATATATATATATATTAAAAAAAATGTGATACAATGTATTTTTATATTTTATATATTGTTTTACAAGTATGATATATTAAGTCATTATACTACTGTGATCAAAAAGTAGAGTGAAATTGTCATTTAAAACTCCCGGGTAAATTGTATTTTTTTTCTTAGATTGATAGGACTGTTTATAAGATTTCACTAATCGTCTCTGTTTGTCAAAAGGTTTAATTATTCCTTCATCACGATAATGCACCTGTCATACTGCATTGGTTAAAACTCGACTGATATCGTTCCGCAACCGCCGTATTCGCCTGTTTTGGCTCCGTGCGACTTTTGACTATTCAGCAAACTTAAAAGGCCAATGCGAAGACGTCGTTTTGACACGATTGAGGAGATAAAAGTCGAAACGAAGAAGGTCTTGAAGATTATACATTTTATAAACAAATTTTTCTTATAACCAATCATAAAATCCGGGTGTTTATATTTAATATATAATATTTCGTAGTACTTTCATATAATTCATAAAATATTAAACAATTTTCAAAGATATTATAATTGTCTTATTGGATTTATCACAAATCAAAAATTAAGATTATCATTTTAATATTCTTAGATAAGTAAAATGTGTGACTAATAATCTATTTTATCTATTATACTTTTATTCGGATGTGTTATAATAAAAGATATAATTGTAATCAATAAGTATACTTGGAAATAGTTTCATTTTTTTTTTCATTATCTTATCATCATTAATATATTTCGTATGAACTAATTTATAATTTTAATTATCGTTGCGAAGACGTAATTGAAAAATGAATACTTTCATTTTTTCAGGATCTTCAGGAATTTTCAGGATTCACAATAGATGAATTCACTGCACATTTTTTCAGATATAAATATTAAAATATGATAAAAAAAATATTTTCAATAAAAAAAGTATTCTATAAAAAAATCATAAAAAATATATTTTATGTAGTGAATATTTTTTTATTATTTGGAAATAAAATTAAATATGAATAAAACAAGAGATATTGAAAATATGTTACTTTATTGCTTTTATTAATTGTTCAAACTATACATATTTACGTATATATATATATATATATATATATATATATATATATATATATATATATATATATATATATATAATATTTTCGTGAAGAGAATTATGACAACAATATTTATTCGAATTGTCGAGCACATTGATATGTTGTCATCCCGTCATTTCAACCATATTTATACTCTTTCCAGGTGTTGTATAGAAATATTTCGGAATTGAGCAAAATTTTAATATTATTCACAAATTCGTTCTTTCAACATATATTGTTAAAAACGATCGAAACGTCGGGACGACCACACATTTTTACGTATGTGCACAATAATTCAAACAAAAACCGCTTTCATATATATATATATATATATATATATATATATATATATATATATAAATATATATATATATATATATATATATAATTATTGCAAATTATATATTAATTTGATTTTCCCTCTGTTTCAGCAACATTTCATTTTCACGGAGATTTCCCTGAATTAACATGCGCGTCGAACATAATCAAGATAATTTTATAATCACAAGCAATTCACAAAGAAAAAAAATGGTACACGATGATGAAAAATACAAATAAAATATCGTATATGCGAGCACGAATATTACATTAAATATAAATATTAAGGTCACTTCATTTTTGAAATAATATTGAAAAAGTTGTATGATCAGAAATCTCCGTTCACATCATCATTATTATTATTATTTATTATTTTTTTTAAACGTTTACCATTTTTCTATTTCTCATTATATATATATATATATATATATATATATATATATATATATATATATATATATATATATATATATATATATTTATATTCGAGGGAAAATTTAAGTATTTCACACAATACTTTAAAAATTATAATAAATAAATACATACTAAACGAGTGTTTTTGTTTTAATTTATTTCATCATCATTAATTTTAAGCGATATACGTTGATTTTTAAAATAAATTATATTTTTCATCAATTTTATGAGACGTAATAATTTTAATTATTATTATTATTTTTTTTTTTTGAGAGATTACACGACACCGAAACTAATAAAATATTATCGTTGAAATATTGAACATTTAAAGAAATCGATTTGAAGATTGAAGATCGATATCGCTCAAAATAATTATCGATAATTTAAAACATTTAAAACATCGTCATCATTTTTAAATATTCATCATTCACATATATGGTAATAATGTTCAATACAAATTATATAATAAATATTGCATACATTTCACGTTGACACTTTTCTATCGTTATTATTATTATTATTATTATTATTTATTTTTTTTATTAATTTTTTTCCCCAAATGGTTATACATAATTTTTATCACAGTAATTGAACACTAATCTAATTAGCACAATATAATTGATACTTTTTTTTCTCGATCTAAGTAAGTAGTGTTTAAAAGCCAAATTTTTTATGTTTTTTTTTTAAACGTAGAAATTGAGAAAAGAGAATAGACTAGTACAATTAATATTTCGATACATACATATAATATATATATATATATATATATATATATATATATATATATATATATAAAGAGTATAATATATTTTTTTTTAATTACAAATAAATTAAATGGCGATTTATTACGGTATATATATTTTTTTCATAATTATTTCCAAGTATTAAATATTTATTATTTTTTGAATATATATATATATATATATATATATATATATATATATATATATATATATATATATATATAAATACACATATATAAATAAATACACGTTCGTTTTAAAATGGATAATGATTGATAATGAAAATTGAATATAATTAATTCGCCATATTTGAACATGTGAGAGTTTCTCAAAAAGTAATGCAATATAATGAATCACTAAGATCTGCTATTTTGTCAAAATAATCTAATATATTTTATTCTACATCAACAAGTTTATTTCATATTTTAATTCTTAAGAATAATTAATGAAATCATAGTTATAGTGAAAAATTATGTTAACATCATTATTATTTTGTTATATGAATATATATATATATATATATATATATATATATATATATATATGGATTTTTCAATTCAAATTCACCTCATATCTATTGAAATTTTAAAACGTTTACTTGATGATCTTAACGGATATAAAGTTAAATTTGAACTATTGAAAGATGAATTTGAATTTATATATATATATATATATATATATATATATATATATATATATTTGAAATTTATGATCTATATTGGATATGTTTAACTTATAAGACCGTTTCAGTTTTTGTACAAACTATAATAATTATTAAAAAAGAAAAAAAAACGTTGACATTATGTCAATATTGGATAACAACAATGTAAATAATACAATGCAGATTTATAACTATAATTATTGTTAAAAAATAATTACACACGCTTCCATTTCTTTTCTTTATTAATATTATTATTATTTTTATAATTCTTATAATATTTGCAACTATTGACTTTTTTTTTCATCTATCAATCTCTAGTTAATGAGCGGAACGGCTAATTCAATGAACGTTTAGAAATCAATCAAAATTATTATTCTACTGTGTAAATTTATTACAATTGACAGAATAATTTTATTACACATTTAGAACATAAAATATATATATATATATATTAAATTATAAAAATAAAAAATGAAACACATCACAATTTTTTGCTGATATCATTCATTCACATAAGCTATATTATATCGCACAGCTGTTATAAAATATGTATTATTTATTGTGAAAACAAAAAATAGACGACGCTAGACTAGATATAGCAACGGAAAAAAATTTAAAAACGATATATAATAATATAAATAAATTGTATTATTTTAATATATTCTAAGTCTGTCGCCGATTGAAAATTATATGAAAATGTATAAACTTTTTGCGATAGAAATTTTAATCAGTTTCGCACTGTAAATTTTATTATATTAATAATAATTTTTTTTTTTATTAAATTATTATATATTAATTATAATAATTTAATATTTTATATTATCGATGTTTTTTTTTGTGTTTGATGAAAAATATTTATAATCTACAGCACGCGACGGGCAACAGTTTTAGTTTCACCAGTCAAAACCAAAAACGAACGTGATAAATTATGTAGTGTAGAGGAAAAAAAAACGGGGAGGGAGTTTTTAGGCTTATTATCAATTTAACACTAATTTTTTTTTTAATAATTTATAAAATTTCAGTCTCTCTAAATGTTTAGGCTCTTGTACGTTATGAAAGCAATGCGCGAGAAGAATATTTATTTTTTCCTCATATATATATATATATATATATATATATATATATATATATATATATATATATATATATATATATATATTTATTTGTATTATATTATTACATTTTAATTTACATAATAATAAAAACACATTGATTTCACACATCAATGCGGCGAGATTAATACTAATTTCATAATTATTACTGGATATATATATATATATATATATATATATATATATATATATATATATATATATATATATATATATATATAAATGGTCTTATTAAACATTTTTTTTCCTATTATTTTCGATGTTGCATTGTAAAAGCATTATTATTTTTTTAAAGGACAACTCTTCAATTTCTCTCCACGTTATTTTAATTTTTTTTTTAACACTACGCAACAATTGACATTCAATAATAATGACAATTATTATTATTATATAAATTATTATTATTATTATTATTATTATTAAATATTATTTTCGACTAGTATTTTTTTTACACTATAATCTCAACATGCTTACATTTATTTTCATAAAATACTAATTATTTACGAAAAATAAACGTGCTAAATATTACAAAAATTCATACCACTCATCATTATACAGATGTATAGAAGAGCATAGGGAAATTTTTTTTTCTCAATATTCGTTGCATATTATGTGTCCAAATAATATATATATATATATATATATATATATATATATATATATATATATATATATATATATATTAAATATTAGTAATCTATCTGGATGTATCTATTTACTACTAAAATAATTGAAATTATATTATATGGTACATATTTTTTTTTCGAAGTATCAAAAAGCTCTATATATTTCAAAGAAGGTACCCCGTGTAAATAATGCATTATATGTCGGTAACTATTATCATTATTATTATTATTATTATTATTATTTAATATACTGTAAAAGCGGGCGTCATTCTAGTCAACGATATAAAAATCGCATTTAAATTTTCATATTCTTGTCGAATATTGAAAAGATTTCGTGTAAATAATTATATTATTAAAAATGTCGTTCAGATGTTATCAATCGGCGCCGCTACAGTATTTTAACCCTCGAATGACGTCATATATATTTATATATGTGTATTGTGAAAATGAAATATACATATAAAGTATAATATAATGTTGATTAAATTGTTTAATTGACCGCTTCGGTAATCACAAGTTTTGAAAATAAATATATATATATATATATATAAATAAAAATAAAATAATCATAATCAACGTTTTAACGTCCCGAAATATTTTACGTTTTTTATAATAATAATTTAAATTATAATAAAAAATCTACAGCCAATGCTTTTCTTATGTTCATTCAATTATATATGAATATATATATATATATATATATATATATATATATAATATGAACATTCATTATAAATATGAGTGTGCTTAATTTTATACAATAAGTTTATATATTATATAGAAAAAATATTCTTATAATTAATTAAAAAATGTTAACACATATCATGTATTCGTTCATAAGATTGTTTTTCTTCAATGTGTTAGTGTTTCACTATTATCATAATAGCATTATTATTATTATTATTATTATTTAATTAATTATTAATTCATATGTGGTTTTTCATTTGAGCCGTTTATCATAGGCCAAGTGAAAAAAAAATAAAAATAAATACAGACGAAAATACAGACTATATGAAAATTATTTACACATTAAAATATGAAAAATATTCATGTGAAAATTATGTGCTTTAATTATATTTTAAATAAAATGATTTTTGTAATGTATATAAACAAGAAATTTCAATATATTATGATTTTAAATTAAAAAAAAAATATTTTTCATATTATAATGTGTACAATTTTTTAAACCTGTCTGTATATATATATATATATATATATATATATATATATATATATATATATATATATATATATATATATAAATCATAATTAACTGTTGTGTGGTCAAAGTGGACGGTAAAACGTAGACAGTGTAAAATAAATAAAAATTATATCACAAAAAATATTAATAATCGGTAAAATTAAAAAAAAAAATGTAATTTAAATATGTCCATATATATATATATATATATATATATATATATATATATATATATATATATTAATGTGTAATTATTTATTTAATTTTTTTTTCACCTTTAAAATCGAACTTTCGGTAATATATTACAAAATAGTAGCTATTTTATATATATATATATATATATATATATATATATATATATATATATATATAATCATTAATACATTCTAAAAATTCCTAGAATTTTTTTTCTCTTCATTAAATATTATTGTTTACATGAGTATGTGTGTTCATTAACTTATTACAATTGTTATTTATTTATTTATTTATTTTTTCATTAAATTAGATAATTGCCATCGTTGCATATTTGTATTAGATTTTATTGTTTTCTAAGCTCAATCTAATTCCGACTAAACCTATTCAAAGCATTGCTTACGATTCAAACTAAAGTGCTATTAAATTTAATATTGCTTTTTATTGCCGATAATTATTATTTTTTTATTATTATTTTATATCATGTTTCTAATAATTTGTCTTTATTTTATATATATAATATCGATTTTTTAATCGTAATCTTTGTAATTTTTTTCATTTTTTTAATTGTTGTTGTTGATGGAAAACACATTTTGTATATACGCACACGCACACACACACACACACACACACAAAACGCGTGTACTTTCAAACTATACAAATGCAGTTTAGCAATGTGCATTATATATAGAGGGTGGAACGTAATAAAGTCTCGTTTAAAGATAATAGATCTTTTGAAGATTTGTAGTAGAAAAGATCTAGGAGATACAGAGATTGATGCAAGATAAGAGGAGATTTTTTTTTTGTATTCTTGGAGTATCACATTTTTAATGAATATTTAATATTTTCTATTATATTATTGAGAAAAGATTACGGATGCATATTTTTTTTTAAATTGGGAAAAATACGCGAAAATGATCTACAATCGAATTTTGTATTTTCAGAAATTTCATGGAACCTTGCGAAAGTTTGTATATTTTGCGGAAAATTTTTAGTTTTTTTAATGTATATAAAGAATTTTGTACATTTTTTTCTAAATTTTTATTTAAGGAACGCTTATTTCATGATTTTTTTTCTATTATTAATGTAGAATAATTTCATTAAAAAATGACCGAACAGGCATTTTTAGTTCCCAATTATTGCATTATATTTTATTTTTTTCAGTATTTGTATTGATTTTTTTAAATTAATAAAATTATTATTTTTATATTCTGTATATATTGTATATAATATTTTTTTTTAATTTAATGATTCATCACGATAATTTTTGCAGTATATAATTTATAAAAAGCCATTAAATAAATATACCATATAAAAAAATAACAAGAAAAATACTAGACTATAATTGACTAGAATATAATGATAAGAAAAATTAGATAAATATTGAAGAAATTAATATTAACAATTCATAAATAAACAATATTTAGCTAAGAAAATAGAAAATTTTTCTGGATTTTATAAATAAGACGGCAATCAAGTGTTTAATCTTCTTGGTTTTTTAATAGATTTTTCAGGGGTTTTCAACTCATGTTTTTTTAAGCGTGAAAATTTTTTTCCCTAATTTTTGAAAAATAAAGTGCATAATAATGCGATATCACGGATTGAAATTCATGATCTATTATCTATTATAAATAAGCTGACAAGTGGAGTAGAATATTTTAAATAACATCTAATTATTTTAAATAAAGATAATTGTACTTTTATTAGATCAACAAATAAATTATTGTTGAGAATCACTGTTTGTTCAATAGTTACTATATTATTTAAAATTGCTTAGATGTGATCAATTTGAAATTCATTTATTGTATAATCTAATGTAAATATTGCTCATAGTTTATTTTCAATTATATTTTTATTTTAATTATATTAAACGAAATCTAATAAGAGTTTAATTTTAGATATATTAGTTATTTGTAAGTTTTTTCGCGAATAAATCTGGAAGATTTAGTGAAAATTTTAAGAGGTATTTACAGATTTTAGATGAAAATGTTGAATATTTTATAAAATTTTGATGATTTCGAAAATATTTAATGTATTTTTATCGATAGTTTATTCATTAATATTTAAAATGAGTAAGATTTTTAGATTTCTATTATACGAAACACTTTTTTTTCATGCATGATTATAATAGATATTTTGACTTTTGAAAAGAATAAATTCTATCGTATAGTAAAAAGAATAGCGATTGCAATGTTTGAAGAATACTATATAGCATTATAGTATACATACATACACACACACACACACACACACACAAATATATATATATATATATATATATATATATATATATATATATATATATATATATATATATATATATGTGCAAACTTTCCAGTTATCTTTCGAAACATTTTTGAAATTCAGCTGAATTCTTTTCGGATCATCGCATTTATATAAACGATTTTACAATCGAGTTCGTTTAAATTTTTATATATTTTTTTTTTGTTTTTTGGTTTCAAACGTTTTTCTTTATCATCATCATCATCATCATTATTATTATTATTATTATTTTTCTTTCCAGCAGAAGAATGTCAAGAGACATTGAAATTTTAACATCTTTTCCATTGAAATTCGTCTTATTTGTTCATTTATTTTTTTCGGATGTGTTAATTATTTTGGTCCCAGTATATATGTTCATTTTGAATCTATTGCAATATCCTGACTATATATATATATATATTTTATATATGAAGATAAAAACTTTTTTCATGGGAGATCTTCTAAAGATACTGGTTATAAGAAATTGTAATGTTTTTTTTTTTTTGTATAAAGAGTAAGATTTAATTATATTTTTTTGTGGTGAATTGAGATACTGACGATCAGGATAATGCGATAGATTATTAAATCCCGTATATGTGTGTGTGTGTGTGTGTGTGCGTGTGTGTAGGTGTGTTGGTCAATATATTTTTATGCTACCTCAATGTCGACGGTGTCGTCGTCTGTATTGGATGTGTCGTCCCTGCACGCCGATTCCAGATGCTTGTTGAGATAGCTTTTTAGCGCGAACGTTTTGTGACACCGTGTACATTCAAAGTTTTTATCGTGCGAGTGTGTCTGCATGTGCGCACGCAAATTGCTGCGATCGGCGAACGCTTTTCCGCAATGCGCACAACCGTACGGCTTTTCGCCGGTGTGACTGCGAAGGTGGCCCTGCAGGAGCCACGGCCTCGAGAACAATTTACCGCACACGCCGCACACGTGCGACAATTTGTGCGTGAGCACGTGCATAGCGAGAGCCGGCATCGACACGTACGCTTTACCGCACGTCATACACTTTTTCGCTGCCAGCGAGTCCAGCGATCTATGCGTCTGTTTGTGTCTGGACAGATTAGACGATGTGGCGTAACGTTTGCCGCAATCGCCGCACACGTAACGTCCGCATTTGGTGCCGTCGCTTTCCGCATTATCGTCGCCGGTCCACTGTTTCGACGGGTTCGTTTTGTTTCTCGATCTGCCGTCGGTGACTGTTAGGGCGTCGTAAGTGTACGCCGTGGACGTGTCAGTGTCCTGTTGCGGCGGCAACGGTGGCTCCTGCCAATTGTTGTTCGGATTGTTGTTTTCGGCATCTGAAGAATATTCCGATGGCGGCTGTCTCGGAGTCAACGACGACACTACGTATAGGCAGGACGTCGGAGGCGGCGGTCCAGCCGCTGGCTGTAAAATGGCCAACACACCAGGAGCGGCCAACGGTGGAAGACTTTGAGCTAATGATAAAAGATCGTGAGCGGCTGCCGTTTCTTCTGGTGAACGACCGTGAAGTGCGGCTTCACTTTCTAATTCGCCAGAATATTCTGAAAGTCCAAACGTTTTTTTTTTATAATAATAATAATAATAAATATTCTATTTAAACTATGTGTATAAAAATCACATATAAATATTGAGTAATTACTCAGAACGTATTATAATTATGATAAACGCGTAACCGATGCAAAATCTTAAAATGTTTTACACGAAACTTTATCAAAGTGAGACTGTAACTGAAATGAAAGTTTAGACTTCCGCATATTAAGCTTTTCGACAATTTGCCGTTTTACAACTTTGCCGCTTGTAAGTTATCTCGTTATTTCAAGTCTCGTATGAAAACAAAAACAAAATATCGGTTTACATTACATATATATATATATATATTTTTTTTTTTTCATATATTATATATTATATAATAAATATTATGTAAGAAAAAAAATACGAATAACTATTTACGAATCCGTATTTTAATCCATTCTGCAACGTTTTGATTGGTCGTTGTGTAACCAATTAGAATACGTAGTCACACGCAAGTCCTCGTGTGTTTATTTTATAAATCGCCATACAATAATAATAATAATAATATTATACCGTATCATAATTACCCATTTTATTTTTGTCAATCGTTTTATTAATTAAAAATATTGAAATCGTTCAATGCATCAAGTCAAATAAAAATACGCACAAAATTGTAATTATCAGATATATATATATATATATATATATATATATATATATATATATATATATATATATATATATATATATATATATAGGTAATAATAATAATGTGTAATGAGTCACACAATTTTCATTTGGTACTATGTTATAATAATAGTTTAATGAATATTATGGCTTACCGTGATGTTCGAGTGAACCCTGGGGACTATAATACGGTGGGGCAACACTGCCCTCGGCAGGGCTGGATGCCGCTGGCCTCCACTCTTGCCCTGGTGACGCCAGTCTGCTGCACTGCTTCTTCACCATGTAGCAACGGGGCATACTGCTGCTGCAGCTGACATGCAATAACGACGATCACACATCCGTACATCAGTTTAATACCATGCTGACATATTACCATCGCATTACGCAAACTAGTGCCACATAATCGCTCATCGAATTTTGAATAATACATGCATAACATTATAATAAATAGACTATCGGTATAATGATTAACGCATTAGTTAAAAAAAAAAACTCGAAAGCGACAGTTTCCATTTTTTACACATATTTTACGGAATTTCAATTCTACTAACAATATTCATCATCGCTTATATTTAGCTATATTGTATAAAAAATGATCATATTTTTCAATTGTATACTGATTAAAAATATATATTTTTTTAATGAGTAATGTAGATTAATATATTGTCTAAATATTTAAATATTATATTACCGCGCACAAACATACATATATATAGAAAAAAAAATAAATTTTCAAAAAATCGCGCATCAAATTTAAAGCGTTTTAATACCAGCTTTTGTGTTTACGGATCCTTTCTTCGTGTTGTCGGCGATGTTGTGTTTAATAATAAATGGAAAAAATGTTGTAGATCTGCAGTGGCACCACCTGAAAAATTAGTATTTGTTGCATTCGATACAATAACAATAACGGATTAATTAAAAACGTGGATGAAACACGCATATATATATATATATATATATATATATATATATATATATATATATATATATATATATATATATATATATATATATATGAAAAAAAAATACAGAATTGCTGTAGACACATTTTTAACATTGTAAAAAAACATTTTTTTTTAATATATTCAACATTGAAAGATTAAAAAATATATTTGATAAAATGTAATATGTCATTGTTTAAGAACGAAATAAATATTTAGAAAGTAGTTTTAAGACGATAATATTTATTTGTTATAAGTTGTAAATTCAATTCCAAAATTATTATTTATAAAATATATGATGGATTTTAAAAATTATTAAAAAAATTAAATCAAAAAATTTTATAGCTCACTTTTAAATAAATGTGTAATTATAATTAAATATATGATAATTAAATTCTTCAATAAAATTTAATTATATATACATAAATTTTTTTTTCAATGTTAATACGTATTCTGAAAAAAAGTAAATCAAATAAAATCGAACATAAATCGTTTAAAAAAATCGAAATTTTATTATTTGAATATCCAAACCTTATATATTGTTTAAATTATATTAATTTTAAGTATATTAAAGGCGTTTTTATAATATAAAAAAATGTTATTAAGATTAATTAAATTTAATAATACGCCAAAAAAAAAAACAATTTTATAATCACCGTTCAAATTTATTACACGATAAATAAATTAAAATATGAAACAATAAATTTACTATATTTCAATTATTATTATTGCACCGATTTATTTATATTATAAAAGTTTAAAAATTGATAACAAATATAATAAAAAAGATATCAGCTATAATATATATATATATATATATATATATATATATATATATATATTTGATTATAGAAAATCTTTCGGAAAATGACAGCTTTTGAATAAGGACGAAGATAGACTGTGGGAAAACTGTGATGAACCACACTATATATAGGTACATCCGGATTATAGTATTATATATTTGTATGTATATATATATATATATATATGTGTGTGTGTGTGCGTGTTTATGCGTATGTGTTTGTGCAACAAGTAGCGGTGCGAAAGGAGCCACAGGTACGTTTCTAGGGTGGTAGTTAGAGGGGTAGTAGGAACGGCGTTTAGCATTCAACAGTTCAATATGGGCGTTCGCCTCTATATATATATATAAATATATATATATATATATATATATATATATATATATATATATATATATATATATATATATACATACGTACGTGGTAAAAAGTTGTACGGTGTGAGAGGGTTGATTTTGCAGACGTTTGTCACTTGGCGGCGCTAGTGTCTCCGGCCGTCGCTTGTCCCCCACCCCCCTCGTAATGTTGTTAAGCGCGGTTTGTCGTCGACGCCAGTGCGATGGGGCGCAGACGGTTTGTGTATGATGAGGCCACGTGTTGCGCGGCGTTGGGGGCGGCGCGCGCAAGCATGCTGGGGGGCGCAGCGCCACGTCCGTCGGCTGCGGCGCGCCGCTCCCTAGTCGCCGCGAGGGGCGCCGGCGCTGCCCGAGCGCGTGCGCCCTCGAGCTCCACCAATACGAACGTGCACGCACACCGAAACGTTCGCTTTCAACCCTCGACCGGTGAACGAACGACGCGACCGTTTTAATTTATCGTCGGGTTTGAAATTTTCACGTTTTATTACCATTTCTATATATTTATTATTATTATTATTATTATTATTATTATTAGTAAATGGCGGTTCGTACGCTAAATACATATTTTTATGGTAAATGAGACGATCGCATATTTTTTTTTACATTAAAAAAAGGCAAAACAAGGACTAATCGCATTTCAATTTTGGGAACTAATGATTATTTTGAATGAATTTCTATTATTTATCGTTTGTGTTTGACTCTTTTGAATGACATAGTTGCCGACCACTGCTGTAGATGATTTAGTAATTCAATTTTTAATATGTAGTATATTAATGTTCTTCGTTTATATATTAAAAAAAATAAAATTTGTTTTTTTCTTCAATTTATATTGCATATAATATTATAAATACTAATTGATATGAATAACTTTAATTTTCATTTTCACGACGTCTCTTTAAGAAGATTGGTGATCAACACGGTTAATGAAACTTTCGACATAGCCATTCAAGAGATCTTTCAAGAGACCAACGACGAAGATCTTTTAGCCACTAATTTTGATATTTTATTGAACTTTTCCTCTAAATTTTTCCTTTTAAAATTATCTAGAAAAGTCTGTATTTATTATTTCTCAAGATATGATCGAAATATTGAATATTTTTTAATTTAACCGTTTTCAGTATTTCTGAAAAACTTTATCCAGAATCTATTTTGCTTACAATTTTGTTAGTCCAAGATATTTTTAGTATTCTCTAGTAGCACAACATCTTGGAGGCATTCATATTTTTTTTTCAGTTCCAGGGTTTAAGGATCTCTTCTTCTTCCTTACGCCGTCTCCTTAAGAAGGTTGGCGATCCACACGGCCATTCAGCCATACAAATTTTTTGGAGGTAAATAGTGTAGTAGGAGCTCCGTTTCCTTTCTACACCGCAGATAGTGATCCTTGGTGAAGCTGCTGCCCTTCACTGTCGGAGATTTATTTTCAGAGTTTTCATCTCCTAGGCTAAGCTTATTTTAAAGTGGCGGCTATT
>JANIJI010000011.1:292500-295000 GCA_024500535.1 Leptonema lineaticorne | reverse complement strand
AACGCCTATTCGGGGATCTGAAAAGTCTTATCAGAAAATGTCCTCATAGCGACCCTGGCCAGCTCGAGCGTTAAATTGGCTTAGAGCTCAGGACCGGATTCTATAGTTACAAGAATCACATTTTCTATTGAGTTTACTCAAGAAGATTTCAGATATTTCTTTATATATATATATATATATATATATATATATATATATATATATATATATATATATATATATATATATATATATATATATATATATATATATATATATATATATATATATATATATATATATATATATATATTACAAGTAAATAACGTCTGAATTTACGATAAATTAATTTATATCAAGCGAATTAGATTTATACAAAAGGAACATTCTTCATGAGTGCAGCAAGTTTGATACAAACTTCTCATTGCTCTGGTAATATCCGAACTATGTTCAGACAATTTGCACTTCATATAATATATATATATATATATATATATATATGATTTTACACATTTTTATATAAGTTTCACTTGTTTGTTTGTCTGAATGGAATTTTGTAAACAATTTTTCGAGCACTTTTCGATATCTGATTGAGCTGAAATTTTGTATACTTATTTACTCTTAATGACAATGTAAGAATAAATTAACAGATTTACAAAATAATTGATTAATTTGTGGCAATTAATTATATCGTGATATGGCGAATAATAATACAACGGTATATTTATTGATAAATTTATATGATAATACAATGTATATATATATATGTATATATATATATATATATATATATATATAATTAAATGAAAAAATATAATTGGCCAATTGTTTTTCCGAACACATCGTGTAAATGTAGAACGCTATTTTTTATTTAATGAAGGGACTTGTCCTGAATTTGCGTTATCGTATTTTACGCTTTCCAGCATTTTGCGTTCAAAATTTACCCCTTTTTACATACACATACCCGTCGTTTTAACCCTGCGTTCTCATTTTAAACCCTGGCATTTTATCTTCGAAAAGTATAAAGTGGGCAAAACGTCCGATTTGTGTGTGTGGGTGATTTTTATATTTTTTGTTTTTTGAGATGGTTTGTCTTTAAACGATCGCTTTTTAGAAAACATAATAATAATAATAATAATAATAATAAATATACCAGAATGTATTGTGAAAAAAATATGGAATCCTTAGATATTAAAATTCGATTAAATGACTATTTTTGTTTGGCTTCCGTACGGAATTGTATGATTATACTGATTTTTCTGTTGTTGTATTACGAGAATGAATCCGTGCACGAATTCGTACGCGAGTCCACTTGATAATAATAATAATAATTTTAAAAATAAATCACGATATTAAAAAGGTTCAAATTTATTTATTTTTATTCTCAATGAATAAATACTTAAATAGTTAATATGATCTAACATTATTTTTATTTGAGGTCAATGTGACCTCGCGTGTATAGAATCTAATACTATTAGATTTGGCATTCATGCAATCTTGCGGATTGTAATCTAAAAATTAAGCAATAAGGGTATATTGAAAAGTATTCGGATTTAAACAACGGACAATTTTTTAATTTCAGAATGAAAAATATACAGTGGTTCTCAACATTTATTTCCATTAAATAGTGAAGCGATAAAAATTAAATATTTTCCTATTACACATTAATTAATTGTCTTTAATGGATTTTAATTCAAACTTTGACGAATTTTAATCCGTCTACGATTGATGTAATAGAATAAAGTTTGTACATGTAGAGAATATATTACATAATATTATAATATATTATTTTGAGATCTGAAACGAAGTGCCACTGCGAAAATATTGTTTTAACACGATCAAAATTTTATATATATGTAATATCGATTTGTGTGTTTTTTTTTTATATTTTTATTTTTATTATCAAACAGAATATCAACGAATTAATAAAACTGTATACAATGGGTCAACATTGTAGCTTTGTCGATGTTTGCAATGAAAAATCAATGTATATGGTAATATATCGGCTCGTCTATGAATAATTTCAAAATGCTTTAGCATGTCGACGAATCACTCAAAAAATAAAAAAAATATATAAAAAAATCAAATGTTGACATTTTTCAACGTATGTCAATAACATTAGAGTACTTTTAAATAAATTATCGACACGGCTTTTGACTATTATACGAGTTTTAAACCTATTTTATTATATGAATCGTTCGCGAATTAAACGCGAAAATATTTTAGATTACATATTATATATAATAGTTAAATATATTATTAGATTATTTCATCGCTTGTCTCTTATTTTATTGAAAAAAAAGTCTGATAGTCAAAGACTAGTAGATTGTTGGGTTTTTTTTCGATACTTTATTTTCTATGGATGTACATTTTTTAATATTTAATTCTTTGCACTCGAGAGGTGCGATTCGATCACCATTTGAATTAATGTAATAAAATCGATGTACAGCAATGACTATATCAATGTTCACACTTTTTCTATATAATATTATTAAATGTAAAATAAATATAGAAAAGATTT
>JANIJI010000011.1:272500-287500 GCA_024500535.1 Leptonema lineaticorne | reverse complement strand
AAGGGGATGAAATTTATTTTGAAGAATAAATAAATAATTTACATTTTATAAACAAATTCAACTTACTTTTTGATCACAGAATTATATTATATTGTGTTCGACGTAATATTTTTTATTAACTCGCTTTTTGAATATATATATATATATATATATATATATATATATATATATATATATATATATATAAATATATATAATTATTCACATACATCAGCGGTTCCAAACCTTTTTTCGTTGGCGTACTTTATATAATTGTTTCTTAATTGTGTACCCTAATAATAATATATATATATATATATATATATATATATATATATATATATATATATATATATATATATATACAGTAATTGTCAATATACTATTTTATTTTTTATTAATAATACATCTATATAATTTTAATAACTTTAATCATAATAACTTTTTTTCGTACCCCTAAACAATCTTTTGCGTACCCCAGATTGTGAACCGCTAACATACAATATGCATTATATATATATATATATATATATATATATATATATATATATATATATATATAATATTTTTTTCATAAAAAAAAATTGATAAGAATGAATTGACTGACATAGTGAAAATTTAAAATGCACGTTTAGATCCATAATGATTGAAGCGACACATATTTGTTTATTTTTAGAGCATAGATTTGAAGATGAATCGTTGAATTTTTGATGTGCACCGTCATAAATGTCATTTCAAGTGACGTACGTGCTCAAAAATAGAGTCTAAAAATGAAATAAAATAAAGTAAACGCTCGTATTTTGAACTCAAATACGTACTACGTGTAGTTGAATAATGATTTATTTTATCTATTGTATTAGAGAATGAATTTTGAATTTATATATATATATATATATATATATATATATATATTAAATTTTAATATTATTTGAATTTTTTTTATTAAACATTTTCTTTTATAATAAGAAAAAGTTCTTGTAATATATAGAATGAAAATTCAAATTTTTCTCCAGAATTTTATTAGTATTAAGACTTTCAATGTTATTTTATTATATTAAATATATAAATTTAAAAGAAGACTAAATATATTATAGATTTTATTTTAAGCGAATATATTATCGATAGAATATCGCAAATGTGTCATAAGAATTATGAATATTGGTTACAATTTTCGAATAGAAAAATATTCCTAGAACTACTACTTGTTAATAGTAAATTTATTCTCATTAATGGAAATAAGAAAATCCCGGCGACCGCTTAATGGATTCCGAACGACTCTCGGAAAATAAGCGGTCTACGTCGCATCAGCCGTTTCAAACGCGCGGTTCGCGTTCCAAATATCATAAAAATTTTCAACAGTTACAGCGTCGCCAGTCTTATAGCATTATAATTTCACGACGGCTAATAATGAATTTCGTTCGATTCGAAAAACGCTTCGGCGAATTTGTACGGCGGTTCAACTTTTTTTAATTAAGCTTGATTTTATAATTTTATAATGATATTCTATTATTTTTTTTTATAAATAATAATGAGATTTAAACCGAAAATAGTTTCAATATTTCAATGTCAAAAATGCAATCCAGTGTATTTTTACGTGAATTTGGACTAAATTTAATATAAGAAAATCTTATCTCTATATAAAATAATTATTGTAGCGTATTGAATTTTCGAAAAAAACGACACTTTTTTAATACAAAAAAATTATATAGAGATTCGATAATGGAAAAAATATTATGAACTTAAAATATCAGTGGTCGAAATTTATTCTATTCAACGATTGATATGTGTATTCTAAAGAAAATTTTCAACATCGGAAAAACTCTAACGTTTAAATGAAAATGATTTGAATATATTCATTTTTATTATACACTTTCTTCTCTTAAACATTTTCAACGTTCTCTCATACAATTTGAGACTTTTTAACGTTGCAAAACATTTCAAGGGTGGAATTATTATTTACATTCCAAAAACAGCCACCTCAAAAGTTCTCCTTCACTTGTTGCTGTTTAGCTCCCTGTTATTGCCGCTTTTCTTTCTTTCTTTTTTTTTCTACTTTCTTTTTTTTTATATGAAAATATTTATTCTTTTTGTTTCGGTCGTTGACTTATATATAAGACACGTATTAATATGTATACTTTATGCTTTGTTGCGGTTTAGTAAAGATGGGGTAGTTTTCTTGTCGCTCTAGGCAATTATATTAACGTCGTTTCATTTAATATTTATAAGGGTGCTTTTTTCTCCCTATATATATATATATATATATATATATATATATATAACTCTGTGATCAAAAAGTAAGGTGAATTTGTTTAAAAAACGTATATTCTTTATTTACTCTTCCAAATCAATTTCATCCCCTTTAAAGTAATCTTCGTTTGGGAAAATGCACTTTTGCCAACGCTTTTTCCAGCCCTCAAAACAGCCGGAATAGTCTTTTTCCGGTATAACTTTCAAATCCTTTTTAGATTCGGTTCTTTTCTCCTCAATCGTGTCAAAAAAGCGTTCCCGCATTGATCTTTGGAGTATGCTGAATAGCCAGAAATCGCACGGAACCAAATCAGGCGAATACAGTAGTTGCGAAACGATATGAGTCGAGTTTTTGACAAAAAAGTCGCGAAGAACCAATGCAGTACAACATGGTGCATTATCGTGATGAAGGAACCAAGAGTTGTAAATGTTATAGACAGTCCTACCAACCTAGGAAAGAAAAAAACAATTTATCTGCCTTCCTAATCAAATGCCCGGGTGTTTTAAATAATAATTTCGCATTTCATCTTACTTTTTGGTCACATTAATATATATAATTTTTATATCATCCATTATAAAAACATTTTTTTTACATACTCCAAAATAATTTTTCGCATACCACAGTTTGGAAATCGCCTATTTTATTTTCAAAGTATATACCACATAATATAATGTTAACTATCGATATTAAAAAATTAGTACGTATGATATTTATTTTTTTTTTTTACTATTCACATTTTAAGGTCTTTTAAAATTTTACATACTCGTAACATAGTCGCATATATGGTAGTTTTATCTGAACGCTAATATTTAATTAGTTAAGCTCGGTGATTAATTGTTGAACACGTTCCGTTGCGGGAGACATAGTTTGAGCACTTCAACATAGGTTTGAGGCGATGCAGATCCATTAGTAAAACTATGTAATGTTGGATAGGACTTTAATTAAACTGCCGTAACTGTGAAGCGCACGATGTGAAATAGTGTTTATTCGATTAATAGATGAAAAGACAAAAAGAACAAATAGCGATTAAAAATCTAGTTTCAAATGTAAACTTTCCATTATGTCCACTAATTGAATGTAATTGAATGTAATGTAAAACGAAACGTCGTTCATACAATAATTTCGATCGTGAAAATATTATTATTATTATTATGCGTGTCCTATTTATTTATTATTATCGTTAACGACGTATGAATAATTTTCTAATTAATAATTACTACATAAACATGAAAATTATCAATTATTTGTTTGTTCCGGTGTTGTTTATTTATTTATTTGTATAATAAATAATTTGTCAATTTCGGGTATCGTATTATATAGCGTACTGTTTATTTGCATCGTTAAGTTTTCTATTACTATATGTAAATGTGAAATTAATATAATTGAGATGTTGCGAATGAACAAAAACGCCGCACAGAATATCCGACAATCGACTCTCATTACGGTAAATTAATCTATTTATTTTTGGTACAAAAGAAACATATTTTCCCTCCTCTATTATTATTATTATTACGAATAATCAAATGAGATTCGCGTCAGTCAATATTATATATATATATATATATATATATATATATATATATATATATATATATATATATATATACGAAAATGTAGAGGCCGATTAGTAACCGAACCGATATAATAATTAAATCGCAATATCGAATTGCTTTTACTAGTCGGATATTGCGAGAGCGTGTGTCCGGCTATTCCAATTGGATATGCAACGACCAATCGCGTGCCCGGATTCGTCCGCGTTAAATAAATTAACCAGGGGGCGCTACTGTGCTTTGTGAAATTCAAACATTGTAACATTGTTTATATATATATATATATATATACAGTCAGTTCTCGACTTACGACGGGGTATGGTTCCACAACTTTGAACGTAAGTCGAATTTCATACAAAAATTAATAATATAATATGATAGACATATATGTATATATTATATAAGCAAATATAATGGCTTTTATTTCTGATTTTTAATTTTTAATTGTTATTATTTTAGTTGGTTAATTAAATAATTACATTCATAAATAAGTATATATATAAACATTATTCTGGCTTATGGTTGATTATCATCTGAGCTATTGATATTCATTGCTGTCTCTTGAGATTTATCAATGAGTGTAGTAGTAGTGCTTTTTGTTTGGACAGTTTGTTTTTTCTTCTCGTTATAAATTTCATCATAACAGGCAATTGCTTGGTGAATATTGCGTTGTACTTTTAAAAATCTATTGTTGTCTGTCGAATCAATCGTCAAAAATGTCAAAAATCGTCAGAAGCGTGCAAGATTATATTAGATATGTATGTGACGAAAACTACAAAAAAAATTGACACATTTTTTAGAAAAAAAAAAGAAATTTTTTCGTTGTAAGTACGAATGGTCGTAAGTCGAGGTGGTCGTAACTCGAGAACTGACTGTATATATAAATAAATATATATATATATATATATATATATATATATATATATATATATATATATATATAATTAGAATCATTAGTTTGGTGTGTAAATATTCATCAGTCTGATATCTAAAAGTCTAGTATCTGGTATTTTTAATATTCAAGTCTTTTCTGACTTAATTATGTTTTTTTAATATATATGTATATATCGCTAAAGAAGATTATCTCCGTTGTTTTAAAGTGATTTTTTATATATATAAAGGAATCCTGTTAGTTTGTGATTTATGTCGTTTCATGTTTTTGTGTCAGAGTTTTGACAGAAATTGTTTTGAAAAATTCCATGAATATATGATAAAATTCATTCATACTATTTAGTGTTTTCTGTTTTTTATATACACTTTGTGTTGTTAAGCGTATGAGGCTGATCTCACTTTGGAACTCTGTATAGACCTAAAGAGACACTTTTTTAAAATTTTTTTTTTATGCATAAACTTTAATTTAGCCAAAAAAATGATTTTGTTATAACGGGTAAATAAATAAGCAATGTCAATTATATTAGTAATATTTACAGAGATTCGTAGAGACAGAAAATGATGTTTGAGAGGTAAGGGGGGGGAAGGAGAAGGAGGAGAAGGAGGAGGAGGAGGTGTTGATCGTGCAATTCTCGATGGCGATTGAGGTGGCAACTGGTTATGTGGGAGGGTTCGCGGGTTCCTCTGGTTTATTTCTAAGTGGACCGAGAGGGCATTAAGATCGAGGTCACCGATACGAAGGCACCGATGTGGCCCTTGGCCTCGTGCCCAACGGGGGCTCCGCCTTTTACTCAAAAACGTATCGTCCCCTTCGCCCTCCCACCCCCACTTTCTTCCCGTCTCTCGTCTAGGTCCGCTTCGATTTACCGCGTGCCCCTTACCCCCTTAGATCCCAGGCATTTGCCAAGAAATGACTTAGCACAGTGGCTCATTAGGGCGTAGTCACCCCTTTTCTCCGTTTTTTTTTTCAGTCATTAGCCGGTAGGTAACCCACGATAGCGATTGATCACTTTCGTCTGGCAATGACTGTCTTCCTTAATGTTTAATGCGAACTAGTTTCGAATATTTCAATATAATTTTCCCTTTTGTATTTTATCGTAAAATGAACGCACTTCAAAATAAACAGTGTCACAATATACTTTTTTTTTATATTGAATATATTAGTCCTTTCATATGAAATCATGTTTTTTTTTTGTAGACGACTAAAGCCATCTTTACAGTTAGATTTATTTGTTTATATCCGTTAATTTGTAATTTATATTTATTGTAGCGAAGTCATATTTTATTATAGCGTAGTAAATATGTTCCAATTATGATTATTACGAATATTTATACAATATATATATAAATCAACAATCTGCTTTTGTAGTACAAATCTTGTTGGTAAAAATGTAACATCATATTTGAAAATATAATTTACCCATACTAGATGATATTTCATTTCTATTTTTTTATGTATAGCAAATAAAAATGAATAATAAAAATTCTTTTTGGAACTCTGTACATATCTAGAAGGACACTTTTTAATCATTTTAATCCATAAACCTTAATTCAACTAGGAAAGAGTTAACAAAAGACTAGGCTCAAGAATTTTATAAATATGATAAAAAAATATCATTCTCATTGCACATGTAAATATTAAAGTGCAATGATAAATAATGTAATATTGAAACAATACTAATTTAAAAATGTCGATAATTTGAACGATCTATATATATATATATATATATATATATATATATATATATATATATATATATATATATATATATATATATATATATATATATATATATATATATATATATATATATATATATATATATAATAAAACTTACGTTTGATCAATAGATATAGTAGATCATAGGCGTTTCAATATAAAATTGTGCACCTGTTCATATTAAACAATAAATCTGATCGTAGATCAAACGATTTTAATTTAACAACATTGTAACTAATTTGTAATTCTAGTTTTATATATATATATATATATATATATATATATATATATATATATATATATATATATATATTTATATCGTTTATTGTAAATTTGCGATTGTAAAATAGTGAAATAATAATAATATCGAGTTAGAAAATGACGTTTTGAAAACGGGACAAAAGCGCAAAATAATAAGTGAGCATTTTTGCGCTTCGCGTTTATTCAAATATGCGCGAATTTTCCGCCCGTTGGGAGTCTTTTTTTCTTTCTTTCTTTCTTCTTTCCTCTCTGGCTCTCTCTTTCTATTTTCTATACGACGTGGAAAAACTCGTCTTTTTTTTTATTTCGGCCATCCGGTACAGCATGCGCATTTCCTTCTAACTGACAATGGAAGGCAGGGCACAAAAGCCTTAAAAAACAATATAAACGTTGGAGAATTGCCATCTCTTCTTGACTGTGCGCGAATAGAATAAAAAAAAAGAAGAAAAAAAAGACTGTTCCGCTTTGCCGTTTTCTATCTTTCTTTCTCTCTTTCTGTTCGCGTGTATATCTTTCATCCCACGATGCAAAAATATCTATTAACTGAGAAAATAACGGAAAAAAAGGAAAGATTTTTCAAAAATTAGAATGTTCGTTAACGTTAACCTATTGCTATTGCTGTTCAGATTCCGTTCTAATTGTCAGCTAGGTCAACATTATGAATTTTGTCCATTGTGATTAAATATATAATATTTTCATAAATAATAATTATTCTTATATACTACTGTGATCAAAAAGTAAGATGAAATTGTCATTTAAAACTCCCGGGCATTTGGAAGGCAGGTAAATTGTATTTTTACTAGGTTGGTAGGATTGTTTATAATCATTAAGTTATACTACATTGGTTCTTCGCAAATTTTTATAACATATCGTTTCGTAACCACCGTATTCGCCCAATTTGGCTCCGTGCGACTACTGGCTATTCGGCAAACTCAAAAAACCAATGCGGGGACGCCATTTTGACACGATTGAGGAGATAAAAACTGAATCGAAGAAGATCTTGAAGGCTATATAGGAAAAAAACTATTCCGACTATTTCGAGGATTGGAAAAAGCGTTGGCAAAAGTGCGTTGTATCTGAAGGGGATGAAATTGATTTGGAAAAATAAATAAAGAATTTACATTTTATAAACATATTCACTTTTCTTTCTGGTCACGGTGTTTTTTTTTTTTTTTTTTTTTGAAGCAATGTATATATTATATATTTATATTAATAAAATATTTGATTCATAATGTGTAAAAAATAAATACATTAGTAAATAATAATGTATAAATAATAATCGCAAAATAGAATAATATGTGGTTGAAATTTTCATTTTGAAGAGGTGATATTTTGTGAATTTAATTTTGAATTTTTCCTGTTGAATGTGAATAAATTTATATCGTTCAATATTGAGATTGTCGTATTTATTTTATTAAAATAGAATAAATTTTAAAAGTGAAATAAAGAAAGAGTGGAAAAAATACGATTTTGAATGTAATACCGCAATCCGATCCAAAGTGTATAAGAATAAAGTTGAAATTGAATGAAAACGAATCCCGTGATTGAGAAAGAATATGGGATTGTTTAACTCTTAAAAATTTTCTATGTAAATTCACTTTGAATTGACGCAGTGTTTCTTAAATGTTTTGAATAATTTTTAATAAATTTCCAATGAAAATAACAATTTAAATGTTAGTCGAATATTTTTAAAATCATATTTTATTGTGCATATTATTATATTATTGAAAAAAAAAAGTAAGATTTTTATAGTGTTTAATATTTTAAATATTTTATTTCAGAGTCACATTCTAGTTTAGTTAATCACCAAACCATGTCTATTATAATTTTTATTATACATATTTAATTTATTTCATACATATTTAAGTTATTCAATAATAATTCTGCATTGTCATTGTATAATCAGAAACTATAATATCGACAAGTTCTTAAGATATTCAACTCTGAAGGTGCATCAATAAAAATAATAGAATTACCATTCAAAGATTTAAAAATAAATTTTATTGTTAATTACAATCTACATAAGAATATGGATGTGAAACTTGTTGATTAATTTATCAAGACATCAAGGCTCTCCAGCTTCTGGATAATGATGACTTAATCAATATAAAAATTAAAAAATCAGGATTAAAGTGTGTATTATGGAATTATAAGATGATTGGCGATTCACATGGTTAATGACAAATTGAACCAATAAATGTTTTACATTATTAAACTTCTATAAATATAGTTAAAAATAAAAAAAAAATATTTATATCTAGATTCGATATATAAATCGTGTAATTCATCACAATTGATATGAAAAATTGAAATTAATCACTCTGTGAACAGTGGCGCTCGTCGAATATTTAAGAAACGGCGATTTTTTTTTTCAGAGAAATAAAAAAGCTTCAGGGGCGGCACGAGCTCTACACCCTAACGGCAGAGTTAAGGAGAGCCAACTCGCTACAAAATAGAAATCGGGCAGCATTTCGAAATCCACAATCTTATTGTCGTCCCCATCGGCGCCCTCAGGATACACCCACTAGCTGAAATTGCTTTCGGTTACTTAGTTTATAAATCCTCTCTCGAACAAAACTCTCTCGTCTCTCCCGTGTCCGAGACGCTCGCTCCTCTTTTTCTTTCTTTTTCTTTTCCTTTTTTTTTTTTTTTTTTTTTTTGGTTCTCTTCATCTCCTTTGGCTGTGTGTAAAAGTGTACGAAGCTTACTTATGTGGGCGCCGAAGACACCGCCCGTTTGGAGCCCGGTTTCCCTGTGGCCGATGAGAGTTTGCACTTTTTCCTTTGTAACTTGATACGGTGCCGTTTAAAAAAGACACTCCAAATTGCAAAACTCGTTTCAATCGCTTCGTAGGAATTGTGAAAAAAAAATAAGGGAAAAGCAACACCCTCTACTATCCTTAGATCGTTTTCTTCCCTTATCTATCGCAGCAAACCGCCGTAGACCCATCCTGTCCGTTCTCTTTTCAAACAGCCTCATATATATATATATATATATATATATATATATATATATATATATATATATATATATATATATATATATATATATATAATTTTCAATGCTCTCCTAGTTTAGAATTCGCATTCGTAGCAGACTTATAGTGGGATTGGTGAAAATGGTGACACTTTTATTTTATATATATATATATATATATATATATATATATATATATATATATATATATATATATATATATATATATATATATACATATAAATGTATTTTTTCATTACAGTTTGTAAAGAGGATGAAATTCGTTTTGGATTCAAAGCGCAGCATTCATTAAGTCGCTCTTGTAATTTTGTATTGTTAATCGAAATTGTGACAAATTTCCGTTTTTTTTTTTTTTTTTTTTTTTGAGAGATTAACTTTTAATTTTTGCGTTAAATATAACCAAAATCTGATGAACGTATAATTGATAATTAAATTTACACGCGTTTCAATGATATATGTCGACAAATTAAAAAAAAAATAATAAAAATGTTACAATTTCTTATGATTCAATGATTCATAGTGATTTTTAAACATCACAAATTTTTTATGTGAATTTAGAAATAATATTAATCGATAATATTTTATACGTATAAATGAATTAATATAATTATATGTACATATATATATATATATATATATATATATATATATATATATATATATAAATAAACAAAAATAAAATGCATAAATAATGCAATGTACGTTTGTAAAAACGTGCAATTTTCCCTTTACATTATTAGAGATTAAATTTAAACGAGCGCTTTTATACGGAATCATGGACGTTCAATTAAACGTTTCTCCTCGGCGTTTTCTTTCTAAATTTCTTTTTCTTCACGAATAATATATATATATATATATATATATATATATATATATATATATATATATATATTCTTCCTTCTTTTTTTTGGGGGAGGAGGGCATTGGATCTCTTTTTTTTCTTTTTTTTTATTTTTCTGTCGTGCACGATTGCGCGATTTTCGTGCAAGTTTCTCGTGCAATGGTGCGTAATTCTAGCGAGTCACGCGATTCTCATATAAATGTTTACACATTTCGGTCTTCTCACTAATGCGATACGCTTACGCACATCGTATGTAATGGCATTATATATATATATATATATATATATATATATATATATATATATATATATATATATATATATATATAATTAAAATATAAATTATATATAGTTGGAAAATATTTTATATGTATGAACATGTATGTTACCACTAGTCATTAAAAATGTCATATAAAAGATTAATATTATAAAGTTTTTTTTTCACACAAATTTTAAATCACGTATAAAATGTGATATACGTTGATCGTCGCCCATCTAAATCATCTTCAGAGTAAGTAACATTAACGAAACATACGATTAATATGATACATATAGATAGAAAAATTATGGCGACCATATTGATGAAGTTGCGCCATTTTGAAATTAATTCCAAAAATACAAATTTACCTATAAGAGACGATATTGTAACGCGATATCAAATATAAAATCTAAATATTATTAATTTTATTTCTAATTCATCTCTTTTTTTTTTACTAACATATATAGATATATATATATTTATATATATATACATTGTTAGTGAAACTATATAGTTTTGTAGAAGAGTGTAGATTTTTTTTCCGAGTTGCGCTTCACTAATTAATTTATTTTTATACGAGGTCAAGTCGTCAGTTCTACCCTCTATTTTTAATTTATATATTTTTTTTCTTCATTCAAGAGTATATATATATATATATATATATATATATATATATATATATATATATATATATATATGTATATATATAAATATAATAATAATGCCACGTTATATTTTCGTCTCTATAATATTTCGAAATGCGATATTAAGACGATATCGTCGCTTCGTACCCGTGACCTGTTGATTGTAATTAAGAGAGTGAACGTGTTATACTGACGATCCGATCGAATTTACCACTATATATATATATATATATATATATATATATATATATATATATATATTAAAAAAAATAATAAGCGATATAAAAACATTCAAATTATATATAGACGTTAATATTTGAAAAGTGTCTGTTTTGTCATCTCGTTCAATGTGCAGAGTTTGGGGTGCGGTAAAAAGCTCTCATTTATAAGACTTGTGGCAAATTACAAATTAAACCGGCTTAACCATCGTCAGGGACGACTATAATGAATGAGACATCGATTCGTCACCGTTAGCACCAATTTAACCCAAATAAATGATGTACCAACCGCCCGATTTCTACCCCAAACCCGCCGCCGCCCCAACCCCTCAGTGTTGCTCGGTGAATAAATACGTGAACTGCGAGAGATTCGTCTTGTTACAGTTACTTGTCGAGCGTCAGTAATAAATTTAGCAGTGATTCAGTTATCTTATTAAACATTGATCAGAAATCACCTGTTGATCATTTATTATTATTATTATTATTAATTTTTAATATGATATTATAATAGAATTGCAATTCAATATTGTGACCAAATTCAGGACAATTGATAATGATTTGTTCATACTGTCAATTGTATGAACCAAACAGGTGTTTGTTGTCTTATCATTATCATTATAATATTAAATCATATATGAGAATATAAACATATTTTAATGTTATACAGTATAAAGAACTCCAAAGTATTATATTCTCTAAAAAAATACACTTTTTTTTAATGACAATAATAATATTATATTTATTTGTATATAAAATTAAATTATATTCATTTTTTTTAATATAATTTATATTTCTATTATATATTGAAAAAAAAATTGAAGTGGATTTTGCTTACAAATATCACTTTTCATCATTGATATATCTCAAATTAGAATATGTATATATTTCAACTTAAAATTGATTTAAAAAATCACAATTCAAAAAAAAAAATATGATAAAAGGCCACAAGGACATAGAAGGTCACGTTTGTTAGCTCAAAAGGCCACGCGTGGTCTTAAAGCCGCATACTCTCTATATCAACTATAAGCTGTATAAATTTATATTAAACACTCAATACGCGTAGATTAATAGATGCGATTTAGAATAAAATAGTTGTATACTATTATTTGTATTTATTTTATGTACTTGCGCCGTTTGACCTTTGATCGTTAGAACGGCAAAACGTGTGTGCGTCTGTGTGCGCGCAACGTGTGAAATTCGCTCTAGACTGGTTGGCAAAAAAAAAAGAAAATTGAAGAGGGAAAAAGATGGCGGGAAAAAAAATAAAATAAAATAACACGAGAGGCAATCAGTAACGAGCGGCCGTTATCTTCAGGATATTTCGGGAGGGCATTTCGAGGGTTGAGCCAGCAGCGGTGACTGATGGCACTTTTTAAACAAGCGGAAAACTTCGCAACCGCAGACTCGTAAAAGTTCACCGTCGGCACGAGTGAAAAATAAATTGGTGTCCATAAAAGATTCGGTCGTGCCCGTAATTGCCGCGCATAAAACGGTCGACCGTGTACGCGTTGCTTAACTTGATATTGCGCATTCGTCCGTCCGCTTGGACCGGGTTGCTTCGCATGAGAGATGCATGTGACTGACGCGGCGGTTAACAAAAATACGTAATGCAAATATTATAATATATATTATCGGATGACAGAATAGATATTTAGAACTGTGTGTGTGTGTGTGTGTGTGTGTGTGTGCAGCTGTGATGATATGTCATGAGGTCATAAATTTTGAAATGGACTGTGATGGTTGCTGTAGGTCATATGACATGTGTTACGATAAGTGTTAACAGAATATATACGATATAATCGAAAATATATCATATTAAAACTGATATTAAATTTTCCACAGTATATACAATATAATATGACTTATATTAAGGAAATGTAAATACAATATTATAATGTGTTATAAGACAAGATGAATCGTATATTTGATATCATAACTTTTTCAATTCATCAATAATATTAGCGATAATATGAAGTAAAATTTTGTATAAAAATGTATGATGTGTGCCTTATAAGAGTACACTCTTAGTTCGAAAGTGCGCCTTATACGGGTAAACTATCAAAATATTCGACTAATTCGAATAGATTATATATCAATATATATATATCGTCGGATGCGTCTCGATAAGACAAATTATTTGGCTGAAACGATTGTAAAAATGCTGTAAATTTAACATAGTTAAGAGTTAAAAAGTATATGAAAATGATCAAAAGTGTGCCTTATACGTGCAAACTTTTAAAATATTCAGTTAACTAGAACAGATCATATATCTAATTATACATTATCATATGAGGTTTGATATGATAAATCGTATGCCGAAAGACGTTTGAAAATTGTACGTTTTTCAGCAATGTTTTTTTTTTACATCGAAAAATTACCGAAATTTTGAAACACGAAAAAACGTAAATATATTTGAAACATTTAAAATTGATTACTAGATAAGTGCATTTAATCAATTACATAATAAACGTATGCTTTGTAATCATTGGTTTTAATCGTCAAAAGTGAATAATAGTGACCTTTATAAATTATCATTTGACCGACATAAGTTCATATCGTTCTCACTTTATAAGCGAAAATTTATATTTGCATCGAAACTGTTATCTTTCAGTTAGCCAAGTTGCAAACTAAAATTTTAACTATGATTTACGACCATTAAAATGGCATCCACTGTGTGAAACATTTCATGCATAATATTACGTTATAAACTCTATTTAATATACATACACACATACGCATATAATATAATTGTGATGACTTTCAATTGTAAATCGTAAACATTGTATTTATATTATTGATAATGGATGTTTTAAATATATTTGTTTTATGTCTAATAGTCATCGATTTACAGTCTGATATAGTGAATATAATTCTATATAAATATGGAATATTTACATTTTTTTTTATATAATACTGTGAATTAGTTTATAAAATGTAAATCATTTATTTATTCTTTCAAATCAATTTTATCCCTTTCAAAGTAATTCCCGTTCGATGAAACGCACTTTTGCCAACGCTTTTTTCAGTACTCAGAATAGTCTTTTTCCGGTATAGATTTTAAGATTTTCGTGTCAAAACGGCGTCCCCTCATTGGACTTTTAAGTTTGCTGAAATAGCCAGATGTCGCACGGTGTCAAATCAGGCGAATACGGCGGTTGCGGAACGATATGGCTCGAATTTTTGGCAAAAAAAAAATCACGAGGAACCAATGCAGTATAACGTATGGTGCATTATCAAAATGAAGAGTTGTAAAAATACGCGTAACTCGGAAATAATTAAACCTTTTAACAAATAGACGATTGGCAAATATTATAGACAGTTCTACAAATCTTGGAAAAAAAATACAATTTACCTGCCTTCCTATCATAGTATTATATATATATATATATATA
>JANIJI010000011.1:225000-267500 GCA_024500535.1 Leptonema lineaticorne | reverse complement strand
CGATCACGAGGAAGTTTGTTCTGGATTCAATTTCTGTTTAGCACAGACAAAATTAATGCAATATAAGCTCTCTTTTAATGGCGGCTAAAAAAATATATTGATTTTTCTCCGCCGATATCTATTTTTTTTTTTTTTCATTCGGAATTAATTGTGTAATAATATAATATAAATATTATAATTAAATATTAATATCAATATTATTTTATTATTAATGAACGGTATATGCTTTGTTTTCGTATTTTTATGAGCGAAATTGATGGCTGACGTTTAATATCCCTATATACATATATATATATATATATATATATATATATATATATATATATATATATATATATATTTTACTTTTATTTTTTGACTATTATTGTTCCTATGGACGATTTGGGTTTTTGAGAGTTTGGGATATGCGAACGTCACAATACGTCGATTTCTTTAGCAGTCGGAAAACAAAAAAAAACGGGGGTGGGGATGAAAGAAAGAACAAGAAATTCAAAAAAAATAGGAGTGGGGGTGAAAGAAAGAATAAGATATATATATATATATATATATATATATATATATATATAAAGATGAATGCAGAGAGGAAACAAGGAAGGTTATGAAATCAGGGGAAGAAAAATAAAATACGAAAAATTCAGGGTTGGCGACGATAGTTTCATTTATTAAATGTTCTAATATTTAATAAATGAAATGAATGCATATTTTTTTTAAGTAATTTATTTTTGTACATAATTTAAAATTAAATAGATAACCTTCTATATAGTCAAAATGAATTGTATTTTTAAAAAAAAATGAAATCTTCTTCTTTTCTCCTTAACAAGTTTGGAGATCCATAAGATTAACGAAACATTAAAAAGAATTCTATTGAAGAATAATTGAATTGAGTTTTGACTTCTTCCTATTGATCTTTTCCTCCGAAATCCCAAAATTATATGAAGAAGTCTGTATTTATCATTTCTGTTTTTTTTTCTATTTTTATCCAAAACCTCACTATTTCTTACTTTGTGGATCCAAAATATTCTTAGCATTTTCCAATTTAGTGCCACATCTCGAAGGCTTTCAGACGTTTTTCGGTTCCAGGGTTTATTGTCTATATTTCAACATCATTCAGAAGAACGGCAAATATGTAATATCTAAACATACGTATTTTTAATTCCATATTTGTGTTCTTTGACGTTAAAATCGTTTTCATGGTTATGAATTGAGTTCTAGCTTGTTCTATACCAGAACAGATCTTCTTCTGGTATAGAACAAGCTTGTTCTATACCAGAACAGATCTGGTGATATATATATATATATATATATATATATATATATATATATATATATATATATCCTCAAGTATTTATAAAACGTCACTTGTTCGTGTTATATAAATATTTGTTATTGTTTTTGAAAGCATTGTCATTTTTTTATCATATAATAAAACGATTGACGGCTGAATTAATCGACCGTAGTCAATATGTCTTTTCGTGAGATTCGTTCAAATTTTTCATCTTTGTTTTCCCAAAATTTATACAAACATATTTTTAATAAACATAATAATAATAAAAAAAAAACGATTTCGACTCCGATTTGGCAGCCCTGATAGAAAAAAAGTGCCAGCAGAAGCGTGATAGCTTATTTTTCTAAGCATTCTGGTCGCGAGCAACGACGCCAGCGTCGGCGAAATATAACCGACACCATGATTAACGACATTTTTTTTCAAACCCTCGACCGTCTCATCCCAGTTTTTCCGAATTTTTTTCTTCTTCTTCTTCTTCTTCTTTTTTTTATACTTCTTCTTTTAAATGCGGAACGCTTAAAAAGTTTTCGGAACGCCGTGGCAAAATTAATAGATTGATTGATAGAAAAGTTTAAATTGAAATGACATACACACACAAACATAATATATATATATATATATATATATATATATATATATATATATATATATATATATATATTAGATTTTTATAGTACAAAATATATTATATATAGGCTGTAACGATTTATATCATATATATTTATTTTGAATTTTGCATAATATAACTTTTATATTCATAGTCATGGCCGTTTCCGGAAATTTTTTGATCCAATCATTATTTTTATTATTTTTCTTGTGTGTGTGTGTGAGAGAGAGAGGGGGGAGGGGAAGGGAGGATCGCTTGTTGCCGTCGTCAGCGTATTTTCTTTTTTTTTCTTTCTTTCTTTTTTTTCTTTTTTTTTTTTGAATTCGTAGCGTTGGCGCGTAAGATTGTCGCGGGATAAACAAAAGCCTCCGGTGTGAAATTCCGGTCCGAGGGTTGTAAAAGAAGCAAAATGCCTCGCAATCGGTGGGAGGGTCACACTAAACTCGACCCTGCGGCGACCGAAAAGTAGACGCTGAAAAAAAAAAAAAATATATATATATATATATATATATATATAGAAAAAAATAGACCTCGAGGGGGGGGGGATGAGTGAGGGAAAATAAATACGAGAGGAAAAAAAAAAGAAACGCCGGGGATGCAGCAGTAGTAGGTCAGGAGGAAGCCGAAAGGGGAACCGGCGATAAATAAATAAAATAAAAGGCTTCGCAGGAGAGGAAAAGCGTGGAAATTCCGACGTGGTTCGCGGAACGTGAGCCGAATTTTTACGGCAGCTCGCTCTTGATCATCTTCGAATTTTCACCGGGTATTTCGTTGTGTCGTTTCCAATCCCATATTATAATTAATGTTTATTATTATTGTCATTATTATATTTTTTATTTTGTAAAAAAATCACATAAAATAAAAAACATATATGTATATATATATGAGAATTATGTCAAAATTTGTTTTTTTTACATATCTTATTTAATTATCGATTATATTGTGTTATAATAACAAATCATTGAATGTATTCGTAAAGATTTATAATATCGTATTTTCTATTTTATCTATTTAATAATAGATATTTTTTTTTGTAATAATCTATATTTATATGCTAAGCGAATAAACTGTGTTGCTATATATTTAAAATATAATTACGCATTATTTATGTTTTGTTTTGTGTCAAAATGAAAGGAATAAATATATATAATAGATATTATTCTTTAATTTATCAGTAAAATTTTTATATCTTTGAAAATATTTGAAATAGTTAATTTTATTCTTAAAATTTTGATTAAATCTTAAATATACATTTTTATTTTTAAATATAAAATATTCATATGTAATACAATAAATATTCAGATGATGTACAGACTTTTTTTAGTGAACAGTCAAAATTAAATATTTTAAAATAATCTAGTTAATATTTTGTTAATATATCAAGAATAATTTAATTTTTAATAATTTAGTTATTTTCATTTTAGAACATGTAGATTCAAGAGTTTGGAACGAGTAATTATTTATATATTATATATATATTTTTTCAATTTATCTAAAATAAATAAAAAATTAAATGTATTATTTTTAACATTCACATTATATCTAATATGATATCTAAATATATTTGTATTTTTTAAAAATTTAATATGTGAGTTATAAAATTTTATTAATATTAATATTATAAGTAAAATTGTAAGTGTGAAATATGTCGAAAGAATGTAGATAATCGATTATCTTTAAATCACAATAATTGTATATATCGAATTACGATAATTCATTGTATTGAGAAATAAGCACCTGTATTAATAACGACGTGCAGGTGGTCATAGATATTATATCTATTTAATTTTTTTCGTATGTTTTTTAAGATAAATAAATCCACATTAAACGATCATTGTTTTTAATTCAATAAATCGATAATTTATCCATAGTTTAATATTTGTATTATTTTTTTTCTGTACTCGAATTGAATTCTAAAATTGTTGTTTAGCATTTTTTTTGTGTTTGCTATAAATTTTATAGCAAATTAATTAATTTTAATTTTAAAAACAAATTAAAAAATAAAATAAAAACAAGGTTTAATTTTGAACGATTAAATTTAACTTTCAGCGTAAATTCGTTCGCGACTAGAATAATGAATGATTTTTATATTTATCTAAAAATGTTTTAATGTGTATAGTTTTTTTGTATTGTATTTTTATTAAAATGTAACTTATTTTTTAAAATATTTATAATATATTTTTTTATTTACTTTATTAGTAAATAAATAATCGTTATGAAACTATTATAAAAAAATAGTTTACGATGTAACAAATATTAAAACTCTCTCGGGAGATCTCAGATATTGTCAAAATTATGAAACTTTATCATTACTTTAATAATAGTTTATGATATTTACAACTTTTAGATATAAAAGTCGATGGAAACTTTTCTAAGCTACTGTTATTTTTCGAGTGATTTCAAAAACAGTTAGAAATGTGTAAAAAATCTCAGTACATATTTCGTTATACAAACAATTATTTATTTTTTTAAATTATCTATTATTGTACATTTTTAATTATGAATTATTAAATATTTATAGATGTTTTTTTATTAAAATAATTTATTTGTCATGAAAAAAATTGTATTTATTATATTGTAATATAAAATATTTTAACATATATTAAAAAAATATTGTCTATAAATAATTAGCTAATAATCGATTAAAATATTAAAAATAAAATACATTATTTTTTATTTGAATGTTAATTGTATGAAATAATTACGACATCTATTTACTGATAAATATCAATATCGATTTTTTTTCGATTTATTTTTAATAGATGTCAATTTATTATATTTAACGATTACATAAATACGTCGTTTATAATATAAATTCTATTGTATATATGGTATATATATATATATATATATATATATATATATATATATATATATATATATATATATATATATATATATATATATATATATATGATTATTATAAAATAAAATAAAAATGATTTTGTCGGATATTTTAATGAAAAAATTTTATTATTATTATTATTAAAAAATAATGCAATATTTATATTATGATAAAAATTAAAAATAATTAACGTTTTTCAAGTGGTTTTACGCAAATAAACGACATTTCAATATCGAACAATTATCGCGCGAATTGTGCAGTCGTACGAAATGTTGCGATGACGAATTCGAATGCAAGAATTCATGCATGTAAATGTGCATACATGTTGAAATTTGTGCGTGTACGCTTGCATGAGTTTATATTAATAATATATATATATATATATATATATATATATATATATATATATATATATATATATATATATATGTACATATATATATATATATTTATATGTATATATATATGTACATATATATATATATATATATATATATATATATATATTTATATGTATATATATATATATATATATATATATGTATATATATATATATATATATATATATATATATATATATATATATATATATATAATAGTTGAAATTCGTTGAACAATAACTAATGTTTTTGAACGATTCGACTAATTCCATTGATTGCACGTATAATGCAAAATAATCGAACCGCATTCGATAAAAACGCATTTCACGCGCCGTTTCAGCTGAAATCCGCCAAAGTGAAAATGCCAAACTGAAAAATTCGGATTTCGAATACTAAAGTCGGATCCGATCCGTCGGCCGATTTCAGACAAATATCCCGGATAATAAAGGTTAAGCGGCAGAAACGAAATGTGTATATATATATATATATATATATATATATATATATATATATATATATACCATATATATATGTATGTATGTATGTATTATGGTGCCGATGAGAAGGCATTAAGGAAGACGAGATGAGAAAAAAAGAAGAAGAAGAAAAAGAAAAAATATCCTTTGTTAGGATTTGAACCTTTAAAAAATTGAATCGTTAGGATAAAAATGCGAATTTCATAAACGGCTTTCTTCACTTCGTCAAAATAGCGTTTATATAAAATTAAAATCGATCATTTCGGAAATATCGATTTATAAAATATCTATTTTGTTTTAAATATATCTATATTTCTTTTTATTGTAAAATTTATAATTTATTAAAATATATATAAAAAAAGAAAAGCATACATTTTTTTTAAAATTTAATTTTATTATTGGTATATTTTTAAAACGATTGTATGCCTGAATAATGAAATATTTTATTATATTTAAAAAAAAATGTAATATAATATAGTATATATATATTTATGAAATTCCTTATTAAGTCAATGACGCGTGTTAAAACAACGCCATCTACACGTGTCGATACAGCTCTATGTGAGCCGCCGACCTGTGAACAGTTTAAACTTAGTTTATTAATAAATTCATATCATGATTATATTGTATCAACTATGGGCAACTTTTAATTACCGGACAAGAGATTTACATAAATATGTAGTGAAACTATAAGTATGTTTGTGTGTGTGTGTGTGTTAGTTTGTGGTGACGCTTTGTCAGAGTAATGACATCCTAGCAACAAGGGTTTGTGTCAACTTTTCCGTTGACGTTTTAGTCAATTAAATGAAATTGGAAACGTAAAAGCGACATCTGGAAACACGGGTTCGAGCACAAAAGCATATTAATTTTGGACAGCAACTTCCCTACGAGCGAGGTTTCAATTATCGTCCAATTCAATTACTATCCGCGACTGCAGGCTTCGATGTAGAGGACAAGTGATGGGGCGCAGGCCCCACGTCGGAGCCTCTGCCCCATCTACGATCCGACCGCAGACACCTGCTCGATGGGGTGGCAACCTGCAACAAGTCGCCACATTTATGTGACAGGTTGCTTGCTTTCAAACTAATTATATATATATATATATATATATATATATATATATATATATATATAACATTTTTTTATTTTATTTAAACTAGGACCTCACTATTAGTTGAAAAAAAAAATATTATAAAATTTTAATCTTTTAATAATCACAGACGAGATATCTCGGCAAAACGAAACGCGTTCATGCAGCCACGGACGAGATATTCCGAAAATTTACACATATGATTTTTATTATTGGTAACGAAAGGGTTAATCAAATTACCGATTCTGCATATAACTATTGAATAAAAAATTAATTATTTTTTTTATATTTTCATTATTGATTAATAATATGATATATTAATTATATTTCGAGATTGAATTATAATATTATTATTATTGTAAGCGAGAATGGCAAATGTTTAATCAAAATATATATATATATATATATATATATATATATATATATATTATAATATTATATAATAAATGGATATATTAAAGTGAACGTATGTTATCAAAATTAATTTACCATTTCATTCATTTTCATATCGTTATATTACGACGTCGTATAAGCGTCGTCCGTCTTTAAATTTTCACATGAAAAAAAAATTAAACGGGCGGTGGTTTTTCGGCGATTCGACGACAAAAAACAATGTTTATAATGTAACGGATAAAATTTGAAATTGATCAATAAAAGGGTGAATATGTATGAAAAAATTTATGTCCAGTATTGGAATATAATTTGTTAATTAATATGCATAACGCGCCGCGGCACATATTGATTGCAATAACAACGGCGAAACGTTAACCGTTCCGTGTCCAAGTCTCTATTATTTTTTTTCATTACTTTTTAGCAAAATAATATTTTCTATCGAAGCGACGAAAAACGTCAAAAAAATTACCGGAAAACGTGCGTTTATTTTTTATTTTATTTTTATTTTTTTTGTTACATTCGGTATTTCAGGTATGCTTTTGTGACTGAGTTGAAAGTTAACAGTTACAATTTTACTGAACACAAACTGATAAAATTAAATTACAGTTAAAATTTGGCATATGACAACTTTTACAGTTAACCCTTTTTTCTTACATTTGAAACTGTGCAGTTTCACAACTATCAAAAACAAACGTATCACTAAATATCGAATATAAGAATTTTCAACCAAAAAATATTCGTTTTTACATATTGAAATTTATAATAAAAAAAATTAAACTTTTTTTCGCGCACAATTTTTGAACAACGCTGCGGTTATATATTAAAATTTCAAAAATTTTTATACGTTCGTATTTTGTATATTTAATTCAATCGTACATATTTGAGATATATAGAAATTCTTAGAAAATCTTCTTTCTGTCTGTAGTATTTTTTTTTTATATTGAACAAAATGAAAAACAAAAATACGAACAAAACTGCGAATAAAACGGACAGTGCACCACTTGTTAACACTTGTACGGCGGGACGTTCGCGGTCGCATTACGTTTGAAGTAATCGATACGGGACGGATATCCCGATCGGTGTCGGAAGAAGAAGCACTTCAATAGTTCTATAAATATATATATAAATATATATATATATATATATATATATATATATATATATATATATATATATATATATATATTGTGTATATGTACTTTTTCTGTTATTATTTTGTCGGGATGGATTCGGATTACCATCGTTTAATGCTTTTGTGTCGTCGTCGTCGCGTCTTTGTTGTTGTGTTGTTGTTGTTGTTGTTGTTGTCGTTGTTGTTGTTCTCGTTCATTTCCTTTCTCTTGTAATCGATATCGTATCCGATAAAAGTTGATGCCACGTGTCCGGAATCGTATAGCGAAAACGGCGATTCTTTATCCGATTTTAAATTTTTGATTCTTTTCTCCTTTTTCTTCTCGCACGATTCTTTTTGTGATAAAATGATTAGATAGTAATTTGTTGTCGACATCTAAGAACAGATACTTTCAGTTATTTTATTATATATATATATATATATATATATATATATATAATAAAATCGGTAGAAAAATATACTGTTGTTTTTGAAGTGTGCTGACGCATTGTGCATGACGTGTTTCATTTACATTTTAACATGTTCGTTGTTTTATATTTTTTTATATCACCGTATAGAGAGGGTTGACATACGTTGAATTTAAAATAAAATAGAATGTATATGTATTTTATACGGAAAGATTAAACCGAATTGAAAATCGTACACAATGAAATGTCGAGCTTTCGAAAAAGCTCAGAAAAATATACCGATTATACGAAAAATGTTTTTTATATTGTAAATTTTTTTTTTTAAGTTTTACTGATCTGTCCTTTGAGATGTCGTATTGAAAATAAATATGTATACTTATAAATCGACGATTTATTATCGCAATGATAATAATTAAAAAAAATGTGACTAATTATAATATTTTGTGAAAAAATTAATGAATCGTTAAAAAAATAATAATGTGATGATTAATTTTTTTGATTTATTTGGGGGCAGTTGGGTGGTTGAAAGTGATATTGAAAATCGGCTTCGTTGACAAAAGCACAAAAGAAAACTCCTGCAGGCGAAAGACAATTCGACGAACAAACACGTCGTATTTCGTATTTACATGGAAAACATATGAACGAATTTCTTAACAGGTGTTTTTGAACGCTTTAGTAGGATAATCCGGAAAAGTCCCGAGGGGGAAAAACGGGGACTTAATACTTTATAAGCTCCGATGTTGCGCTAGAAGGTTTCTCTATGTAGGCGAAACGTTGTTTTTACTACTTAGAAAACTGCGGACCAACCCGTCTGATTTATTTCTGAGAAATGCCCGCGCAACTTGTGATATGTTTATTTAAATATAAGAAAATTAACGTTAACACTTTTGTAATATAAAACAACGTATTTATTAATATTTAAATGAACAAATATATATATATTTTTTATTTTAATCACGAAAATTTTAGAGATTTGATCACGTTATTAAGAAATTTGATCACGAAATTACAGAATTTTATCACGAAATTACAGAATTTGATCACGATATTAGAAAATTTGATCACGATATTGCAAAAATTTGTTCATGATATTACAAAATTTGATCACGAAGTTACGAAATATTTAAATTTGTTCATGATGTTGCGAAATTTGATCACGTTATTACGAAATTTGTTCGTGATGTTACATAATTTGATCACGAAATTACGAAATTTGTTCAATATTACAGAATTTGATCAGGAAATTACGATTCGTTTCTGATAAAGTAAATCGATAAAACTCGAAAGTTTCAAAAAACTAATGTTTCATAAATCATTTTTCAATATCAAATGACTCATCTACAAAAATATTTTTTAACTCAAACTCATAACTGAAAATTATATAATATAACCTTTTTTATATATCAATAAGTAATTTTGATCGATTATTTTCATTTTTTTATCATATCAAATAAGAGTTCAAATTCTCATTATGTGTCAAATATTAAAAAAAAATAATTATATATATATATATATATATATATATATATATATATATATATATATATATATATATATATTTATATAAAAAATAATACCTATTTAATATATATAACGCGATTAAAAAAAGCGTAAAATTATTGTTAAATAATAAATATCGTCATAAATTCGCCGTAATCTACTTTTTAGCATATTTTCGTTTTTTTTCGCCTTATTATAGTTTCATAGAATATTTTATAATTGAATTTTAATTCTGTTGCAGTTTTTTTTGTTCCACGCCCCGCTAATAGAATTTTGAGTGTGCCTTAAAAAAATTAAAATTAGAGTTTTTGCGCTTTAATGTTTTTTTTTCTATATATACAATGTAAAATCTAAATGATTTTAGTATAGAAAAAAAATAATATTGACTTTCATACATTATAGAAAACATTTCTATCTAGTTTGTCAAAAATTAAATGAACCAGATGAATATTAAAAAAAAAAAATTAATAATAATATGATAAAAATGTTTAATATAACTTATTCGATGTTAAAAAAGGTACACAATTACAAGATTAATCATTTAGAATAAGATTTCAATAAAAGTTGGTGAAATATTTCATATTGCAGTCTTCAGAATTATATTAGTAATTCAAATTATTAATTTTTTGAAAGAAAACAATGACTTTCAATGAAAAAATATTAATAAGTTGCATTTAGATTGTTGAGATTTTAAACGAATATTTTCAATCTGTAATTCAGTGGCGTGCGATAATTTATTATGTAACTATTTTCATACAATATTGTGACATATATAATATGTAAGTATAAAAAAAAATATATAACAAAGTATTCTTATGAGAGATTCTATGGAATCATTTCCATATATAATATTTTAGTGAAAGCTTAGCAAATACGAATGAAAATGTGTTTTTTTTTAATTTTATTTTAGTGCATGATGTAAAAGCGACATCACGTGACGTGATCATCATAATTATTATTGTGCCGACGTAAAAGCTTTTGCATATTTACGTGCCATTTTTTTTGTTTTTGTTCTTTTTTTTATATAATTTTTTGTTTTCGTGTTTTAAAATTATAGACGACAAACACTAATCGAAGTCTATTTATCACCGATACTATACTGTCGTTGTAATGATAATGGTGATAATGCCGTCGCATTGCATGCCCAGTAATAGAAACAATTATAATCGAGGTTATCAATTTTTTTTTCAAAACTCGATAGACTTATTATATATTATTGTTTATAAATGTTGTGTATTGAGAAATTTCTGATATTATTTGATAATGATTCACGCGTCTACGATAATGATAATGATAACGAAATTATTATCATTCCAAAAAAAAAAAAATGTTTTATGTAAATTTATATAATTATATTCATATTCGTAAAAATGAATATAATTATATAAATGCAAGATTGAAAAAAAAAAAACGTTCGACGTAATCATATCGATGAAAATCCGCAAATAGGCGTATGAAAAAAATTGTAAAAAATGTTAAAAAAAAAAATTTTTTTTATCCGTTTAACGGGTAGCTGTTGTAGGGTTCGGGGTCGTAACGACCCACTGGGTCAAAAATGTCCTAGAGCACGGGACCGAATCGAAAGTTGACAGCTGTAGCAGTTAATTAAACCACGAACATCTGCCACGCGGATATATACCGAACCTCAATATTCACCCATTCATAATATCGCATCATGTTATTAGTTTGCTCGGGGGAAATTGGATTTGTATTGACATATATATTATATAAGTGTGTGCGTGCGTGCGTGTCTGTTTATAAACGTTCGTACGAATATGCATATTAATAATTTTATAATCGATACTATATACAAATATATCCAAAAGTTAACCGGAGCCGAATGTTGTGAATACGGCGGATGTCTGAACATGTCCGCCGTGTATTCATTAGATTTTGTACACATTTAAATATACGTAAATTTTAATCGTTAACTATTGTCGTATTATTCAACAACAATATTCTAAATGTTTATTTCTATTTTATAAATAATTAAATATTTTAGAAATTTTTGTTGTTGAACTATCAAATAATTTAATGCCATAATACATACACATGTATATATATATATATATATATATATATATATATATATATCGATTTTTATGATTGCCATAAGACTATATGTATTTTATATTATAAATTGAAATGTTGCGATTCGAATCAATGACCGACAGAGTAATAAATAATAAAACGTTGAATCGATGCCATTGTTGACTTTATTCTTGGATTTGTTTGATATGTCATACAAATCGATCTTTAAAGCTACTTGGAAAACAACACTTTTCAATATATATATATATATATATATATATATATATATATATATATATATATACTGCGAAAGACAATAATTGTAATTAATTTATATAAAATAATTAATTAATCAATCGTAAATTTCGATACACTGATATCGTTGTGTAAGTGTACTTTGTCAAAAAAAAAAATTTTTTTTTCTCTCTTATCAGTGTCTGCGACTCGGAACCGGATATTCGGTTTGTGAATACTGATCTCGTGCAGAATTGGAAATCGGACCAATTGATTTGTTGGAGTCGAGGGACGTCTCCATATGCCGGGTGTGCAGGTTTTACCCAATGCAGAAATCGCTGAATGAGCACACCTGGCCAAAAACCATTATACGCCCAGAACATTAATTAGCGGTACAGGGTGACCAAGAACAACTACACGATCACCACTCTCTATTATATTAGATTCTTTCCCCCCCCTCTCTCTCACTTATATATATATATATATATATATATATATATATATATATATATATCATTAAATTAATAATATTCCATTAATGCTTTGCATACTTGCGTTTGATTACAAGTTAAAACGAATTAATGCGAAAAATTTAAAATTTATATTAATTTATTTATAACGATTTCCCATACACTTTCTATATAATATTATTAAATTAAAATTTTAATCTTAAATGTAAAAACGGAATTGTAAAACGATTGTGTAGATCTGTTACTTCAATACTCGATTTTTTTTTAAATGAAACATTGTGTAAAAACTGGATATTTTTCTGATATGTCTAAAAATAAAAAATCTTAAAAATTTGTATTAATTAAATTGTATTAAAAATTCAAAATAAAATCGTGTAATATATATATATATATATATATATATATATATATATATATATATATATATATATATAAAACAGGCAATATTTCTATTTTGTGTCCAAAAGAGAAATCGTCGTAAAGCGAATCGATATGTAAAGTAAGCTATAGGGTATTTACGTTACTAAGGGCCTTTATGACTATCGAAAAACATTTTTGTAAGTGAGCGTGTTCAATTTAAACAGAAAATATGCCATACATTTTCAAAGGATTGGGGCGGTATGGCCGTTTAACAGGTGGGATTGATATAAAGCGGGACCGAAGGGGAACATTACACGGTCAGGTGTATTCAACCTTTTTCTATTTCACACACATATATATATATATATATATATATATATATATATATATATATATATATCTATAATACTGTGATCAAAAAGTAAAGTGAATCTGATTTATAAAATGTAATACGAAATCAATTTCATCCCCTTTAAAATAATCCCCATCCAATAAAACGCACTTTCAGTTTTTGAAACAGTCCGAATAGTCTTTTTTTCGGAATAGTTTTCAAGACATTCTTCGATTCGGTTTTTATCTCCTCAATCGTGTCGTCATAACGGCGTTCCCGCGTTGGTCTTTTGAATTTACTTAATAGCCAAAAGTTGCACGGAGCCAAATCAGGCGAATACTATGGTTGCGGAACGATACGATTCTAGTTTTTGGCAAAAAAGTCGCAATGAACCAATCGTAACGAAGTAATCAAGAGTTATAAAAAGCACGTGTAACTGGGAGATGTTAGAGACAGTCCTAAGAATCTGGGGAAAAAATTGCAATTTATCTACCATCCTAATGCCCGGGACTTTTAAATGACAATTTCACCTTGCTTTTTGATCACAGTATATATTATATATTTATATACTGTATTGTTATGTATGATTATTATATTATTAAGTATTTATATTTAAAATTATTTTATTACACATTTTTATATAAGTTTCACTTTTCTGTTTGTCCGGATGGAATTCTGTAATCGATTTTTCGAGCACTTTCCGATATCCGATTGAGCTGAAACTTTGCATACTTACTCACTCTCGATGACAATACAAGAATCAACCAACAGATTTATAAAATATTTTGACCAATAAGTGACAAAATTACATTAGTGTAAATAGCACTATGCATTTTAAAAATCATAAGCCAAACATAAACGTTTCACAGTTTGTTATTAGGATTGATATTGTCAATTGTAATCAGATTTTTTTTCAGTTTATTAAATGATTGATTTCTTGCATTCTAGTCGTTTAATTATTGTTGCCATCTTAAAATCCGTGGATAAGTCTTTTTAAATATGCATCGCGCAGTCGACGTTATATAAACCGACGTTGTAACGTTTTTGAATCGTCGCGATATTTCACGGTGAATCGAGCACAGAATTAGAATATCATTTCGGGAGTGCCATTCGGGATAATGTAATGAATAATTTTACAAGTTAATCTAAAGACAAGTCCCGAGTCTTCGAGACGTTACGTTTCGGCAAAACGGTTAGTTTAACGCACTACGAGAAATCGTGGAGTGTAATATCGCTGGGGAATAATGAGATCTCGTTTTCGGCACCAGTCTAACATGAACATTAACTGAAACTGCTTGAATCTCAACACTTACCATATATACATGCATATATATATATGAATATATATATATATTTATATATACATAGCTCGTATACATGTTGCTGTGATACTATATAGTTAGGTGAATTCTAGATTTCACTGGCAAATTATACTATTCAACACAGTAAAATGGTAGCAATTAGAAAAAAAATGTCTATAAAAATACACACACACACACACAACTCAAGGTTTTATTTACTAAATAATTTTCAATTAATTTGTTATTTTAATGAAAACAAAAAAGAGAATGCTGATCAATAAAATTTTAATATTTTTGACTTGTTTTAAATCAATAGTGCAATTTCTAATATTGTTAGTCGTATATCTATTTAAATATTTTATTTATCAGTAAAAATCATTTTAGACCGACAAATTAAACTTTAATTCGTATAATTTTTAAAAATATGAATTTTAATTATTTTTATACTTTATAACGCATTCAACGAATATATATATATATATATATATATATATATATATATATATATATATATATATATATATATTAGATTCTTATGAAATTCATAAAATACGAAATAGAAAGAAATCGATCGCAGATTTAAAGTCACTGATTTATTCATTAGAATATATATATATATATATATATATATATATATATATATATATATATATATATGTGTGTGTGTGTGTGTGTGTGTTTGTGTTTTTTTTTAATTGACATTTGTGTTGTCGGTTCCTAACGCGATTCGAAAACCACAATTTGGCGATCAATGTCCGGTTTTCAATGTTAGCCGAGTTGATTGCCGGCCGATTTTTTTTTTCATGTCCCCCCCTCGTTTGGCCAGATGATGGAGGGGAGGGGGGTTGGGCGGTAATGTGGGAGGTGACGGGGATGATGATGAGGGGGGTAATGTGGGTGGCGAGAGGCGTTCACCCTGATCAATACGAAACACCACCCCCTTAACTCATTCTCAACCCCATACTCGATTTTCGTTCTTTCGAATCAAACGAAAATAATAATGCCAATAAATAGTAATAATACTAATACTAATAATAATAATAATAAATAATAATAATAATAATGGCATCGCGAAAGGAGGGGGCGGGGTCGGAAAACGGAGAGTTTTCCGAACGTTTTTCTTTTGCATTTTCATCGAAAAAACTGTCAATGAACGACTGATTTATTTTTCATTATTTTTTTTGCAGACGACACTGAAACGCGTCATGCGTTGTTTTTTTTTGTTTTCTGAAAAATTACAATTAATTTTATTTTTCAGCTGAAAATCGTTGTTTAAAATATTCCTAATTCAGATTTAAATCATTCACATTAAATAAGAAGATTAAAAATTAATTATATAAATCGAAAACATGTTGAATATTAGTGCGATAGTATAAACAATCATTTTCAAGTAAAATATACACATAAAATTATTAAAATAAATTTTATAATTATAGATATATATATATATATATATATATATATATATATATATATATATATAATATAGATGAAAAAAATTAAATTTATATTTAGAGATAATTTTAAAATATAATATTATATAAAATATTGTGAGAGACAAAACGCTGCGATTTCCGTGAAAATAACAGGAATCGAACACATTTCCTATTGGATTTTGTACACGAATAGTTGTCGTTCTATTAGTAGAAAATATTGAATGTAGAAATTTGCCGTTTTAGAAATTTTTGACATGAAAAAAAAATAGATATTTTATATTGATTTTATGCATGAAAATTTAAAGAAAACTAGAAACACGATCGTTTTTATTCCGCTTTTCCGTCCGATATTTGTTATGAAATACGAAGATTTTCACGAAAATAATAAGAAATTTCGAAATTCTCTTACAAAAAATTATAATTAAAAAAAAATCAAATCTATATTTAATCAATAAATTTATATTTCTATATTTTACGAATTTATATAGTAATAGAAAATGTATATTTCGTTATTGTATAATATATATATATATATATATATATATATATATATATATATATATATATATCGTGAGGGTTTATATAGTTTCAATATCTTAAGGGTTCAAATATATCGTCTAATGACCTGAAGGGCAGATTAATTCGCCACTTTATATCGACAATAATGTAGTATTGATGCGATTATCAAGTTATATTAAAGAGTTTTAGCTCAAATTAATCACTATAAGTGAAGGCGAAGTTCATAATTGATCTTCGATACACTATTAATTTATCAAGTTACATACATAATGAACAATAATGCGATGCGGAATTAAATAAAAATATTTTTTTTTTATTAATAATTATTCAGAAAATATGAAATATATAAGACTTTTTAATTGTTAATGCGTTCTAAGAATGAGGTATATATATTATATATATATATATATATATATATATATATATATATATATATATATATATATATATATATATATATATATATATATATATATATATAACACTGTGATCAAAAAGTAAGGTGAATTTGTTTATAAAATGTTTTTATTTATTCTTCCAAATCAATTTTATCACCTTCAAAGTAAAACGCACTTTTGCCAACGCTTTTTCCAGTCGTCGAAACAGTCTTTTTACAGTATAGCCTTTAAGACCTTCTTCGATTCGGTTTTTATCTCTTCAATCGTGTCAAAACGGCGTCCCCGCATTGGCCTTTTGAGTTTGCCGAATAGCCAAAAGTCGCATGGTGTCGAATCGGGCGAATACGGTGGTTGCGGAACGATATGAATCGAGTTTTTGTCAAAAAAATCGCGAAGAACCAATGCAGTATGATACGGTGCATTATCGTTATGATGGAAATGAGAGTTGTAAAAACACGTGTAACCCGGAAATAATTAAACTTTTTTATTATAGACAGTTCTATCAATCTAGAATATTTTTTATAATTTACCTGCTTTCTTAATGCCCGTGAGTTTTAAATGACAATTTGACCATATTTTTTTTATCACAGTAGTATAAATATGTTTCATGTTTTGTAGTACATCGGTCGATATTGTTCTTTTTCGGATATTTTCACTTTTAGAAAAATGAAAATACTGATATGAAAAAATACACACACACACACACACACACACACATGAAGGTACAATAGAAGAGAAAAATGCGTGTTTCCACAGAAAGCGAATAGTTAAATTACGTTTTTATCGTGCGACAAAATAAAATTGCCACACACCTACATAAATGCAAACGGAGTAAAATTACTTATAACTCGTGTGTATGTTGGTGTGTGTGTGTGTGCGTAGTAATTTTTTTTTGTTTTTGGTCGTTTTGCCCATAACCGAGAATGGTGACCTTTTTTTAAGTTCCTCTTGGGACACATATTATTAGTGCCGTGTTAGTCTGCAGTTGTGTATATTTCTATATAGTGTGTTTACGTTATTGTTATGTACTTTTAAATTTATTAAATTGTTATTATGACAATACGTTTATGAACAATGTACTAGTTTATAAATAATCATCGGCGTCGTCACCTTCGTTGCAGTACATCTTTATTTCGATCGTATTAATTAATATTCGATGTGATCGTAGAATTTTCGCAGTTGAATATTTTCATATAGAAACATTTATTCGTATAGAATATTATGAAATTATTGTAAATCAAATCATTTTTTCTGTTTCAAAAAAAAAAAAAACAATTTTTTTCTTGAGTCGACCTAAATTATTGAGGTCAGTTACATAAAAAGATAACGGGTCAAGCGGATTTTTTTTTGGGTCGCAGTCGAAAAGCATTAAAAACCATTGATATTCATTGAAAATATCTATTAAACATTTTCAAATACGATAAAAATGATTAAACATATTATATAATCGCGAAAAAATGCGGGGAAAAAAAAAGAAAATTATCGCGTAATACGTAAACGTAAATCGCGTACTTATTATACGACAAAAATAGTATTGTATTTATATTTTATATATTGGCCAAAACACCTAAGCTCTTTCCAAAATTCCGCCACACACCGCTTTCAAAAATGTATAATAGAATAATGCAAATTTAATTGAATTGTTCAAATCGATATTTTTGCTAGTTAAATACTATTTTCGCTTCAATTATATATATGGTATATATATATATATATATATATATATATATATATATATATATATTACAGTATGAATTATGAAAAAATATCTATGGAGGTTTGAAAAAAAAATCCACTATTTGAATTTTCAATTTCCATAGCGAAACAACGTTTTTCGCTTTGAATAATAAAAATGCGCAAAGCTCGTCCGTTTTTGTCGTTGCATCCTATATATATATATATATATATATATATATATATATATATATATATATATATATATATATATATATTCGGTAAAAATGGACAAATTGAATTATCAATTTGCGGTAATTGAAATGCGCCTATGAGCAAATTCGATATTAATAATTTTGTACATTATTAAAATAATATTAAAAATATACATATTTCGTTGTAAATGCGCATATTTATTTATTTATAAATAAATATACGAATATAATTTATATATATATATATATATATATATATATATATATAATCCATACTTTAATGATATATTAATAAAAAATAATCAAATTTTAATATAAGAAATATTAAATAATGTCTAATAGTATTTTTGCAAATTAATTATTATAAAAATTCAGAATAATATATTTTTTACGATTTTTTATATAAATGATTTATATACATATTATTATATATAAATATAAAAATTATCGTTTTCTAGTTAAAAAAAATATATTTAAGATTAAAATTTTTTTTTTGTCAAATTTTCTAATTTTATAGAATTTTTCAAAATCGTAAATAGAATACAAAGTAAATGACGTCATCGTCTATCAGGTAAGTACAGAGTCATTTACAATTGCATGCGATATTATTGGTAAGTAAAGATAACAATCTTCAGGGGTTGTTGATGGAAGGTTTGCGTTTTTTTTTTGTGTTCGCACGTGTTGCAGGGGTGCATAATATTAAACTGGGTTTTCGATTTTTTTTTTATAAAAAGTAATAGTCAAATTATGGGTAATTAAAGTTGGATATATATATATATATATATATATATATATATATATATATATATATATATATATATATATATATATATATATGTCAAATTTTATTTTAATTATAATCAATATTGGATTATGATTCGATGCCTGTTGGTATTTAATTACGGTTTTTATCGAAATTCAACGATTAATTATAAAATATATATATATATATTTTTTTTAAATGCAATAAAATTAATTATCAATACATAAATAATATAAAAGATGATAAAACGTTTTTATTACGCATATTGAAATAGGAAATTTAAACGATGTTTATCGATTTATATGCGTTGTTCTCTAGTTGACTGTTTAGTTTACAACTCTCATTATTTTCGAAATAAAAATTATATATATATATATATATATATATATATATATATATATATATATAAATATAAATTTTAATATGTCTTGTTTATTGATAATAAAAAAAAATGTTTTGGTTTTAAAATAATTTCGAATATTGCATACACAAATAAAAACATTATATTAATTAATTATTCGCGATAATTTTATTGAATAACATACACATAATATAAACTAATAAAAACATATATAATTAATCGGATTAATATGAAATAATTCAAAAATCGCACCCCACGTTAGATCCATATGGTTTGATATAAATAACATTATTTAACATTCTTTGTTTATATACAATTATCATTATTAAATATGGGGAGAATTTTCTTGTTTTAATTAACATAGTTAAAAATATTATGATTCATCAATGAAAAAAAAAATTATTATAATTTTATAAATATATTTATTATAGAAATAAATCCGGATAATTAATGAATATACGTTTTTTTTCGGGGGGGGGGATGGTGGGTCATAATATTTCTTGAAAATAAATCAATCATGATTCAAAGTGGCATTAGTATATAATATTATACAGGGTGAGTAGTTAACCGAGGGGTTGAAGATCGAGGGTCGATATTTGTCGGTCGGCGCGTGTCGAAAAAAAATACACGCCATTTTGTGTATATTATTATTTATTAATTAATTAATATTTTCGTGTGATGGAGAGTTGAAATTGAACTATACAAAGTAAATTCGTGAGAATTATTTATTGTTTAAAAAAAATGCGATATAATAATTTAAAATATAATTTTTTTTTATTATATAATATATAAAAGCAGTTTTAAAAGCCCTGCACTCCGATTAATGCTAGCAAACTGTTGCTATTGAAATATGACTTGCAGCTGTGATTTTTGTTTTATTTATTTTTTTATATTCGAACAATTCTGCAATAGTATTTTGCAACCCTCATCCCCCCCTTAATAAATACGACATAATTCATATAAGTTAACATAATAAAGAATATGTCTGAACACTGAAATTATAAATAAATATTTATCATATTCAGATTTTACATCGTGTTAATATTTTCTTTTATATAATATAATAATGAAGTAAAAAAAAAAATATTTTTTTTAAATAAATAGTAACGATATATTATATTATATTATTTTGTATAAAGAAAGAATTAATTTAATTGTGTATTGAATGAAAGATAAATAATATAAATTCGTCTAAATTCGACGTTAATCCATAGCAAAAAAAAAAAGTGCATCGTTCGGTAGTTTTTCAGCATTTTCACGCGTAATCGTGATAACTGAAAACATTTATTTATTTATTTATTTATTTCTAGAATCGCTCGCTAAAAAACTATATATAAGAAACTCTGTCAACTCTGTCGTTTCTATAAAAAAATAAATAAATAAATAAAAAATCACATAAATCGCGTTCAATAAGCGATATAAAACGTTGCAAATTATATACATATATTTTCCGGTAGTAATGTGCGTTTATATTCGTGTATAATTGTTCGGTCAATATTTGTTGAACTTATTATATATATATATATATATATATATATATATATATATATATATATATTAGTTGGGGTTTTCCGCAACTTCACCATTGGCTTTCTCGCACGCTTTCAAACTTTCGCAAATTTCACCACTTACAAATTTGTTCGTCAAATATTCCGTAATATAATAACGCTAGTAAACTTCAAACAGACCATACAAACATATATTAATTCTATTACACGTATTATTATATAATTTAATTAAGCGCATATAGTACAAATATGCGCTCGTGTACTTTTCGTCTTGTTTGTGTGTGTGTGTGTGTGTGTGTGTTTTTTTTTAATTGAGCGTTGATTTTAATTGTATTATAATATATATATATATATATATATATATATATATATATATATATATATATATATATATATATACGGTTAACGGCAGGTCGCGGGATCGAAGAACGATTCGTTATGCGATTCGCGATGCATTGGAATAAAGAAAGACTTGAGTTGAATGTTGATTATACTAATGTGATCAAAAAGTAAGATGAATTTGTCATTTAAAACTGACAGGTAAATTGTATATTTTTCCTAAGTTGGTAGGACTGTTTATATATATATATATAGCATTCAAGCGTTTGTTTGTCCAAAGGATTAATTATTTCCGAGTTACACGTGTTTTTACAACTCTTGGTTACATCATCACGATAATGCACAGTGTCATACTGCATTGGTTCATTGAGATTTTTTTGACAAAAACTCGATTCATATCGTTCCGCAAACACCGTATTTGCCCGATTTGACACCGTGCGACTTTTGGCTATTCGGTAAACTCAATAGGCCAATGCGAGGACGCCGTTTTGATACGATTGGGGAGTTTTAAAAACCGAATCGAAGAAGGTCTTGATGGCTATATAGGAAAAAAACTATTCAGACTGTTTCGAAGACTGGAAAAAGTGCGTTTTATCGGACGGACGAAATTGATTTGAAAGAATTTATATTTTATAAACAAATTCACCTTACTTTCTGATCACAGTGTTAGCTAATAACTAAGTTTATTTAGTAATTTTGAATATAATATAAATGCTTATAAACCATCAATACTTTTATTTTACTTCAAATATGTTTTTCATATAAAATTATATTAAAAATAAATCATAAATATATACACATATTTAATATGTATGAGTACTATGGAAAAAATAATGCAAATGAGACTTGATTATTGAAGATATATAGTACTGTCCGAAAGTGACGCGTGGCTTATTGTTATTACAAGGGGTAAGCAACACGTGGCGTTCGAGCCGGATTCGCACCTGGCGAATTAAAATGTACGTTCAATAGAATATATATATATATATATATATATATATATATATATATATACGCTCGTGCTAAATAAAATATGAAGGGGAATGATAAAAAAGTATACGGAACGCGTGCGAGCGTGCGTGCGTATCGAAATTTTCAACTGTGGTTCGCGCATGTGAACAGAAATGACTATTATGCGTATGATTTATCGTGAAGTGGTACAATTTTTTTTTAATGTGTTTTGTTCTGTTACCCTTTCTTCCCTAAAGTAGTTGTGTTTTGTTTTTCAACATTTTTTTCAATTTTTATATATATATATATATATATATATATATATATATATATATATATGAGGTTTATTAGAGATAATTTTTATTAGAGATTTTATAATTTTTTAAAAGATTTTGATATATATCATAAATTCTTTTTAACTATTATTTTGATTATTTTGGAGAAGATTTTAAATAGATTAAAATTTTGTGACGCATTCGAATTTGAAATTAAAAAAAATTGTACACGGATACCAAAAAGTTGGCTATCTCCGATCTAAATAATAGACAATACTTTATAATTAAATTTAAATAAAATATTGAAGATTACTTTTTTTAATATTAACTAGAAATTTTGATAGAACTTTTAATAGTAGAAAAAAAAATTATGTCTTAAAATCTGTTGATTGTAAATGTTATATTAAACATTTAATATATTAATGAAATTTTATTGTAAAATCTTTGAAAATTTTATGTATTGAATTCATTATTATATTATTCAACCTCATAATTACCACATTATCCGTATAATATATAAATTATTATTTTATGGAAATAGATAATTAATAATATTAGATAAATTCAATTTTTCAACGATAAAATTCTATACGCATATAAATTGAAATTTTAATATATATTTTTGTTTTGAATTTTATTGAAAATTTTGTTTCAATATTTAAATATTTTTATTGATTGAATTTTATATCATATTAATTATTTTATATTTAAACAAATATTGCAGTTTGCTATATATTAAAATATATTTAATTGAGAATATTTTACACGCATATATATATATATATATATATATATATATATATATATATATATATATATACATGTGAACAATAATATATGGTTTCATAAAGGATATTAAATTGAAACGCTCTGGAGTTTAATAACCGCACAATCAAAAACGGTCACCCCCCTCACTTCCCCTACCCCCTCGGTTGTTCACCTCCTGTTCGTCCTTCAGGAGAAAAAAAAAGCGACGAAAAATTTAATTGAAACAATGCGCGCGAATAAAACTCCACCCTCCCCTGCGCTAAAATTACGACAGAAAGAATTAAAATAATATATTTTGGTTGAAATAAAAAAAAAAAAGTGCGCCGGGGTCAAAAAAGACCCCGACGCGCTTTCTATGAAATTTGTTCGGAAAAATCCGCGACAATGGCGCTGCGATCGTGCATCATCATCGAAAAATGGTCCTTTTGTGTTTGGTCCCGAAAATTTATTACTATTATCCGCGTGCATTCCTACGTCTTTATATATATATATATATATATATATATATATATATATATATATATATATATATATGTGTGTGTGTGTGTGTGTGTATTATTCCTGTCTTTTTTTTCGTACGTAGAACGGTATCATTTTTAACGCATTATAAATTCGGCAAAACAGGGAAGTTCAACTTTAAGTAAATAGAAGGGTCGCGTGCTGTGTTTTAAAGTACACGAAAATTTTTAATAGATAAAAATTAATTATTGAAAGGATGTTTATTACGATATTTTTTTTAATCATTATTGTATTGTATATTGAAAATAAATTCGTTTAATTAATATCAAACCGAATATATATGTGGGAATATTAAACGTATAAATTTATAAGTGGTTTTTTTTTATTTAGAAAAGTAAAGAGCGTCTATATAATCATATTATGAGTAAATTTGGTCCGCGGATTGATATTTGAAAATTGCTGACAAAAAAAATCATGTATGTTTGTACGCGTATAACGCTTTTGAAGGGGAATAAAGAAAGCGTGGTAACTACCCTGAACGTATCCTTTTTGCGGTGAGTTGAAAATAATACAATATATATATATATATATATATATATATATATATATATATATATATATATATATATATATATATATATATATATATATATATATATATATATATATATATATATATATATATATGAAATGGGAGAGTTGAGGCTAAGGGTGAAAAAGAGAGAGAAAGACGGTGGTGAAAAATATGATTATAATAATGAAATATGCGTTCAAAACAGGGGAACGGAGTCCCTACGAATTTTAAGGACACGCAGCTCTATTGCACCTGGACATATGTTATTCTAAACTATCTGGACATACGATTTTGATTCAGGAAAAAATATTCATTTGATTTTTTTTTAATATTGAAATCGGGTATCGTATTTTTATTCATCCTGTATATATATATATATATATATATATATATATATATATATCATCGGCATATAGCGCAAATTTTTAATCTCGCACAGCATCCGTGCAAACTGTTAAGAGTGTCGCCATTTTCCGTGTCGCCAAATCGAATTTAATTCGAATTCAACGATTCGAATTTAATTCGAGTTTCGTCTGGACGCCGCTTTAAAAATGTCGAATGTCAACGCGAAAATTGAACATTGACCGCGGGCCAAATATGCGACACAAAATGTCCTGAATTTGCTTCGTTTCACTGATAAATTTGTTCTTGATAACGAATTAAAACATCACCCAACACCCCCTGAGGCTGTTTTGAAATTCGTTTAAGCATAAAACGGGGGGGGGGCATCTTTTGAGTGACGATAAACCCCCCCTGTATATAATTTAGAAACGGCCGGAGAGAACGCGCAACAGGCGATTTTCAGAACACCCTATATATATATGTATAAATATATAGGTTTATAAGCGCATGTGGATCTATTATATGAACAGGACTCCCTTGTGAACAAAAACGACTATGTTTGTACTGTTTAAATGCCATCGGGCAGATGCGCGCAACAAAGGTGATTTGTTGTTCGCTATGTAGGGTCGCGATCTATCGAAAAATAGCCCTGCCATATATATATACATATATATATATATATAGAAAAAGAGAAAAATGCACTAGATATTGTAACAAAGGGGTAACGTTCAAACCCCTGTCGTATTGTTGTTTCCTGGCGGCGATGCGTTTATCTTTTTTTGTTTCTTTTCTATATATTTTTTTTATTTTTATTTTCGGCTTTACATTCGTTCGTTTGTTCTTTCGTTGAATGCTACTATAGTCGTTTTTATATCGCACTTTGAAACGAATAATGTCAACGAACGGCGAAAAATAATAGCGTTAGGAAATGACGCGTTTCGATTGTGAATACGCGAAATAAAATATAAAAAAAAAAATAAAATAAAAAAGAAAAAAAGGCGCGAATTAAATATCGAATGTTAGCTAACCGTGTCATTGAACTTTTGATAAAAATAACCGTATAAAATGAGGTGAAGCTTTATATGTGTAGTTTTAAACATTATATACAGCTGTGATCAAAAAGTAAGGTGAAATTGTCATTTAAAACCTACGGGAAAATTGTATTATTTTTTTCCTAGGTTTTGACAAAAACAGCGTTGACAAAAACTCGATGCAACCACCGTATTCGCCTGATTTGACACCGTGCAACTTTTTGGCTATTCGGCAAACTCGAAAAGCCAATACGACTACGACGTTTTGACACGATTGAAGAGATGAAAACCGAATCGATGAAGGTCTCGAAGTTTATACCGGAAAAAGATTGATAAGAGTGCGTTTAATCGGACAGAAATTATTTTGAAGGTAATGAAATTGATTTAGAAGAATAAATGAAGCATTTACTGTGTTATATGTAATATATATTTTAAAGACATTTTATAAATATAAGGATATGAAGATTTTTTTAAAATAAATTTATACAATAAAAAAAATAATGAACGTATAGCAAATTCATAAAGAAAAGACAACGGAATATTATTCTAATACTTAATGTGTCAATGATAATTTCACAGTTGAATATTAAACGTTTTTAATTATGCATTTATCGTATTTATTATGCAAATCATAGATAGATTAAAAGAATGAAAATTATACGCGAAAAATTGACGTCATAATGACAACGATAGACACGACGTCTAATTATAGAGCTTTACATATAAAGCAATAGACGATGTAAAGAAAAATTCTTTTTTGTTGCGATCAAAAAAAAAAAAAATATCAAAATTGAATGGTGCTTATTTTTATTCAACAGTTAACACGTTGACGTGTCGTATATAATTAAGTAAAGGATTTAAGGGTAGAAAGAAGGGTAAGGCTTCGCGCGTGTCGTCCACGATGATGCTCCAACACCTGTATGTCTTCGGTCAATTCCTAACTGAAATATGACACGTGTTAATAACTTCCTAACTGTCTCCGCTTATTTTTATTTTTTTTATTTTTATTTTTATTTCTATTTCAACCCTATCGATTATGAAGACTTCTTTATGCGACGATAGGTAATATTTTTTTTTTTTTTTTTAGATAATAAAATCAAAGCTACCAAAAGAGACAGAAGATATTGGAGATATTGGAGAAGATATTGGTGATGTCGTTTTTATCTACCTCGGTCGAATTGAAGGAAGTCTAATTTTCGATCAATTTTTGCAACAATTGAAGACCAATTCACAAGTCTATTTTTACTAGCAACTTCATTTTGTACCTGGTCATGTGAATCTAGTTGAATTTTTTAAAATGTCAAACATAAATCTTCTATAAAATGTTTGAAAATGACTCCAATTGTCGAGCACTAAAAGCCGATTAAACACATTTAGTGTCTTCCTTAATATATATATATATATATATATATATATATATATATATATATATATATATAAATCCGTGATTAATCGTTTTACGGAATTTGCACAATTTGTAAGTATTGTTCTGGTATATTTTATTCGATTCAAAACAAATAATGGCCGACAAAATGGCTGACAAACATCTTATATATATGATTCAATAATTAGAAACGAGTCTTCGCATCTTTCAAAAAAAAATTTTTACACTTTTTATTATACACATAAATTATGAACAATTTCTTACTATATATACAAGAATATATAAAAAATAAAAATCTATATATCATAATCGTTGTACTGATTTATAATCCTTTAATATTGTTCGATTGCGGTAAAGTGTGTATCATATTGCTGAGTTATAATATATCGGGAATTAATACTTTATAGGGCTTTGTCACTTCAAACGGGGACAGTCGAGCGTTTCCGGCGGAACCATACGTCATCATGGATATCATGCTTCAAAATTAATAAGGCTTTAGTGCACGAATTGTACGCATATACATATTGATAGTTGGTTTATCATAATTTGCACAATATACCATTGTTGATTTGATTTCATTATTATTGAATTCCGTATGCCTTTTGTGTTCGATATGTTACGTGTCATTTGATTCTAATTAATAATAAAATTATATATATATATATATATATATATATATATATATATATATATATATATATATATATTACGAATTATTTAATACAATAAATGAAATGTTGATAATGCACATATTATACGGGTACAAAATGAAAATATGACCTTCACATTGCTGCGTTTTTTTTTAATGTTTTAAAAATCAATATTTCGATTTAAAATTTAATAGGTATTACGAAATGTTCGTGTGTTAAAGTTTTTATTGCGCTTTTGAAAAATTCGTTTTTATTTTCAATTATCGTTGAATTAAATGGTAATAAATTTATTTGAATCCGAGTTTTTTTAAATAAAAAAATAATATTATTATAAATTTTTATATTAATTTTTTTTTATAATAGAATCATAATGAAATCAAATATTTTTAATATTAAAAATAAATAAATTTAATAAAATAAAATATATTAATATTTGCGATTTTCGATATCGTCCGTCTGAATCTCTCAAAAAAATGATAAGATAGAAATTCGATGGTAATGTCAAATATTTTAAATATTAAAAATAAATAAATTTAATAAAATAAAAAATAGTTTTTCGTCATATATTATAGAGAATTATGATTTTTTTTTTGAAAAATCATATTAATATTTGCAATTTTCGATATCGTCTGAATATTTTTCGCACTGGAGTCCGTTTGAATCTCTCAAAAAAAAAAAAAAAAAAAGATAAAATAGAAATTCGACGGTAATGTCCGCGACTTTGACCCCGCATTCGACATCTATTTTTAATATTTAACAACCACCGCGATCGTAAATACACCGTCAAGGAAGATTTAATGTGTGTGCGTGTGCGTGTGCGTGTGTGTGTGTGTGCGTGTGCGTATCGATCGTTCAGATTGACCGAATCGCCTAGCGCGTTTCGAACGCCATAACCGAGATTATAACGCCATAACCGGATAAACCCTGTAATTTTCAAAGTGATCAAGCGTGAGCCAAATATGTATTATTGCCTCCATTATTTATATGGAAACGGACTCGTTAGTCCGACACACGTTATGAATATTTTAGCAAGTTTATAAGCTCAACAGTTTGGTGTCGTATAAAATCGATACATTTCGACGTGGATATGTCACGTACAAACCTTGTATAAAACGATACATATAAAATACGATTGTTTACTGACGCGGTTTTCGCGCATCGTCATCCCTTAATGCACACACACACACACATATATATATGTATATATAAAGCATGAAAATATTTATTACATTACAATTTTTTATAATAATTTTTAACCCTTTGCACTCTAGTACCTTTGGTATCTTTGAGTATCTTTGGTATCTTTGATATTTTTGAGTACTAAAAATCTAAATTTATATTAATATTTATGTAAAGAATTCGCATAATATTATGAAATATAATATGATACTATTTTAAATAGGGAAAAGATTTTCTTATATTATATTGGTTCGCAATCACAAATCGAACTACATTCATAACATTGAAACTTGACAATTTAATCAGAAGAATTATTAAAGTCAAAATATCTAATATTTATAAATACGGAATGATAACAATTGTATAAATCAATATACTTCAAAATACTGTTTTTGTAAAAAAAATTCTGAAATTGTAGCAAAAACGTTTATTTTTTTTTAGTTTAAAAAAATTGTTCAATAAATTTATATATTCTATATAAAACCACTAAACAGTAGATATATAAAATGTTAAAATATAAAAGCATACATTTTTGTTTTGTATAATAATTTTAAGTTTGGAGTTAAAAATTCGCCAATAATGCTGCGAAGCGTCTCGAGTGCAAAAAGGTTTATATAATATATATATATATATATATATATATATATATATATATATATATATATATATATATATATATATATATATTGTAATTTTTGGAGGCCTTCTTAATCTTTAGTCTCGTTTTAACCCTTTGCGTTTGTTTGCCGAATGGAACTCATTATAACCGTGATTAGTATGGCTCACGTTTCAGAATTACAGAATATTATGCTAATTTACCAGAATTTATCTGCATAAATTTACAATTATAATGCATCAGTGTAATTAATATTTAAGGTGTTTAAAAAAAATTGTCCTTGAACTATAAAATAACACTAAATTGTTTGCGAGAGTAAATTATAATCGAATAGAATAAATTTAATTGACATCTAAATACGAAATCAAAAATCAATATTATATATAAATTATTTATATAATTATAATTAAAAGAAAAAAAAAACGTTTTCGAATGAGACAATAAATCGAAAAAAAATGTTTAAGAAATAAATAACGACCTCATAACATAAACCGACAATTCTCAAATGTTATTTTACAACGAGAACGATCGTAAAAACAATAGCAATTCCTAGAACCGATCTAATTTTCCGACATTTATATATATATATATATATATATATATATATATATATATATATATATATTAAAGAAAATTTCATTTGTGACACGGCATACATATTTTAACATTTACCATATATATTTTATTTTATCATAGTTTTCCATATGTGAAAAATATGAACAAATAAAAGGAAAAATCCTAATATGTTTGTTATTATAATTCGAAGGCCTCCATTTAAGTTTTATATAAAATAACGATTTTCAAAACAACCCAATATATTATTATTGAAATGAATGAAAAGCGAAAAGAAATTATTATTATTATTTGATTAGAAATTAAACTAAACATTTTCATATCTTTCTTTTTGCGATACATGAAAAAAGATTAAGAGCTTAAAATTGCAGTCATCGATCTTTTTCAACGGGCGACAACGTTATATAGGAACAAAGCTTCTTTCTGTAATCCCATAAAGCTCTCCTCGTTTTTACAAGATACTTACACCGGAATTAATTTACTTAATAATCACTATTCCTTATTAAAATAATTCATTTAACGTACAATATATATATATATATATATATATATATATATATATATATATATATATATATATATATATATATATATTGTATACATTAATAATCACGATTTACACGTTGAACGGCTTAATGGCGACAAAGTGCATTTAATTAAATCACTTTTCATTTATGAAGATTATCAATATGAATTATTAGCATACTTTTTAAAATCCTAACTATGATTAAATAGAAATAAATAAATAAATAATTAAAGTACATTAATGACGTCGAATTAATTATTAAATCATTGCATATTCTTTGTGTATATACGGTTTATTATTAAAAAAAAAAAATAATTTCAACAGGATCAATAGTGCTTGAATATTGCAGTGGCATCTCACTGTTTCGAGCCTGGGCACCATGTGGCGCATACAATTGGAAAGTTGACACCGTTTCCGCATGCGACAATCGGCTTCAGGTTGGCATAGTTCCACAAGTTCAAATATTATAATATTTACGCGACGAAACATACGTATTTTCACATAATATATATATATATATATATATATATATATATATATATATATATTCATATCGTACACTAGATATGTTAACAGAATGTGTTACGAAAGCTCGCCAAAGAGCTACCGTCTCGATTATGCAAGCTCGCATAATATAAAACTCCGGATCTTTTAAAATAACGATATATTATTTGTTGAAAAATCTATATAATAAAAAAAAACGCGATTATTTTGTAAATTCTTTATTTATTCTTCAAAATCAATTTAATCCTTTTATCAGTATTCGAAACAGTCGGAATATTCATTTTTCGGTATAGCCTTCGAGACGTTCTTCGATTCGGTTTTTATCACTTTAATCGTGTCAAAACGGCGTTCTCGCATTGGACTTTTGAGTTTGCCGAATAGCCGAAAGTCGCGCGGAGCCACATCGAGCGAATACGCTGGCTGCGGAACGATATGCAGTATGACTCGTGGTGCATTATCTCGATGATGGAAGAGAGTGTTGTAAAAACACGTGTAACTCGGAGATAATTAAACCTTTTGATAAACAGACGCTTGGCAAATATTATATACAGTTCTACCAATCTAGGAAAAAAAATATACAATTTACCCGTCTTCCTAATGGCCGTGAGTTTTAAATGACAATTTCACTTTACTTTTTGATCACAGTAGTATAATTTTAAATTAAAATAAAATATATATAAATAATATTGTTTGCCATAAATTTGAGAGATAATTCTATGCCATTTTATTTGAATATAATTTTTGGTATGCGACTATTTCGATTTACTCGATAATAGTTCAAAAACTTCACATAGTCCTAGAAAAAAAAACAGTCTAGCATTGTTATCATGTCCATTTTCACTAGTAAATTTACTTTAAACCTGTTTACCAAAGAAAAAAAAAGTACACAAACAAAAATCATTCATAAAGTGTCTTCAAATTATTGAGCATTATGCTGAATAGACTCATTTTGGTCTTCCTCAATGCTAATAATAGAAATAGATTTCTTTTTTGTTCGTACCGTATGACGTTTCTGATCATGTTATTATTATATTATAGAGTAAAATTAGTCTAAAATTTATCTATGATTATTCCAATGAACTGAACATATGATTTTCTTTAAAATTTGCATATTTTGTAAACATTTTTCGATAAATGTTATGATTCTATATAAAATAAACAATGACTACCAAAATATAGACAATCGACAATTTCGTATATTAAAATATATATATTTTAAATTAATTTATATTTTATTAGATATATAATGTAATAAAAAAATATAATATTTTGACATATGTTCATCAGTAGATCTGCTGCAACACGGAATATTGCAGAGCTTCTCAATATTTATGAATCACTTCCGTCAGTGCGGTAAATTTTTGAAAAACTAGGTCAATTGAAATTCATCTCGAACAATATTATTATTATTATTATTATTATTATTTTTGTATATTTTTAGTGTATATTCCAATTAAAACATAACTAGAATAATTGCTTCTCTTGTATCATATTTCTCCTCCCTTCCTCCCCATCCCAGCACAATTATTATTATTTATTCCGATAATTGCTATATATTCAAATCGAATTATATATATATATATATATATATATATATATATATAATATATATATTACTAAAAATTACTATATTCGTATAAATAAATAATGAATAATGTGCAATATTAATATTTAATTTTTATAGACAGTGGGACGTTAATTTCGCGGCTCTGTTGGTTAAATATATTGATTTATTTAAAATGCGGCGAATCGTGAGTTCGAAATTTTATATGCAGTATTTTATAAATAAAATCAAGGTTTTCAATTGACAGAAAAAAAATAAAATAAAATAAATGGTTTAGAATTGTGCTGGCGACTCGATATAAGTATTAAAAAAAAAGTAAACAAAATATCGATCTATTTCATCTATAATCATTTTTTGTCATATATTTATATATTAAAAATATTCAATATTTTTTCTAAATATTTGGTAATATTAATTAAGAATATATAATTTTAAGATTTTTGTGTGTTTTTGATTTATGTGTAATATTTTTGTTATATAATTTGAATGAAGAATGTTTTAAATTATTTTATTGTATATAGAAAATTTGTGTATAGTTAATTAAATATACACATATATAATTATAAAATATATTTAATTAGTATTTAATGATGTCAAATTATATATTATATATATGTGTGTAAAAAAAATAAATAGAAAAGACAATTTAACCCCGTCAAAAGCGATAAAAATAACTCTTTACGACGATAAATAAGTAAATGTGTACACTTGTATCGGGTGGGGGTGAGAAAATGTGTTAAAACAGTGAAAATCGATTTACCCGATCAAACAGGTGAGTTCGTAAAACTTTATGTCGAAAAATTGGAGTTTTCCATTTTATATATATATATATATATATATATATATATATAATACCCGAGGGGGGGAAAAATAAATCACGGTTTTTTTCTCTCGTACAAATTTTTCTCGTAAAAGCGCTCAATAATGTTTTTTGAAAGGGTTAAAATTCACTATAAAAATATTAAAAAAAAATCAACGTACACAATTTTACATAGAACGTACACAAATTTACACACACACACACACACACACACACACACACACATATATATATATTACTATTTTATTATAAATATTAATTATTAAAACAAACGATATCTTGTCCAGACTTGAAATTAAAAATAATAAAAAAAAATATTTTATTTTATTTTATAATAATTATCGTATAGTGTGTTTATTTATTTATTTTTATTTTTTTTATTGTACAACGACGAAAATGTTTCAAACACAAAAACAATTTATTCCATCAAGCGGGAGAACAAAGAGGAAACTCATTTTCTCGTTTCGTAGGGGGGTTTTATTTTTTTTTTCGACTTTTTTTTTCCAAATTTTCCCTCTATTTTTTTTTTGCTCTTTGTCGTTTGCCTTATTGGCCGAGTCTTTGATTCCGTTATTGCCTTTTGTAAAACACGTGCCCTTATAATATTTTTTTTTTTTGAAAAATAGGGGTAAAAATACGCCCTTAAATTTGTTTACGTACGAATAGAAATCGTAATCATAATTTCAACTATGTTATATTAAATTAATCAATACGTATATATATATATGAATTTATATTTTAATTATTAATTAATATGTTTTACGTGTAAATTTCGATGTTGAAATAAAATTTTTGCAATATAAATATTTAAAACACTTTTATATTACGTTGTAATTAATATGCATATTGAATGTGGTAAAAAATAAAAATAAAAAACGATCTCGTAATTTATTCATGCACAGCGCTTTAAAGTATCGTATATTTATATCAAAATATACTATATCGAAATATGGTATATTTTGATATAAATTTTCGACTAACACGCGTAGAGCTGACGACCCGTCTGTGTAAATCGACAACGAATACATGACGATAAAATTAATAATGTTTAAATTGAATAACGACATTATTTATTAATTATAAATATATATATATATATATATATATATATATATATATTATGATTCATATTTTATATATATTATTTTATTTAAATCAATTTTTTTGACATTAATACATACATATATATATATATATATATATATATATATATATATATATATATGTGTGTGTGTGTGTAATCGTAAACAAGTGTTAAGAATTTTTATATGATAATTTCATACATATTTTTGTTATGTAAAGGATAATTATAAAAAAAAATATTAATCTTTAGTATGACAAATGCAGGAAAAAAATTGATTTTAGTGAATAAATATGATATATGTCTACTATAAAAAAATATTACGTTTTATATATATTATAATTTTAAAATTTAATTAAGAATTATATATTTTATACAAATATGAATGGAAATAAATGTTTTATTTCGTATCCGATAAGATAAAGGTTGAACTTTGTAATACAAAAGTTCAAAATTATTTTGCAAATTCAAAACGACAAAAACGTTACACATTTAATTATATATTATTATTTTTATTACACATATGTATATATATATATATATATATATATATATATATTTGTAAATGTTAAAATTTAATTTGAAAATAAATAAAATAAAGTTGGCCAATGTTTTTAATAGTTTGTTTCGTGTTTGAAAACGACGATTAAAATATACACCGTTAATAATTGATGTGTGTGTTTATATATATATATATATATATATATATATATATATGTGTGTGTGTGTGTGTGTGTGAGAGAGAGTTTTCCAGCTATTCGATTGTGTTCGGAAAATTTTGCGACAAATTTTCGCGGTTTTCCGCCGTTCGGAAAATTTCATAATTCTCTCCCAGTTGTCGTGAATAAAGTTTCCGTTTAAAACATTTAAAAATGCATAAAAATAATATATATGTATATATATATATATATATATATATATATATATATTATAAATAATATAATTTTTTTTTCAATTTATTTATAATATATATATATATATATATATATATATATATATATATATATATATATATATACTTGAATTTATTTTTTCAATGTGACCGTTTTGTTATCGATTGTGTTTAATTTGTTTCTCATTTTCCGGTTCAAATCGAAAGTGTCGTTAATACGCAAATAGCTTTTATTGTGACCATGTACGTTTGTTAGTCATATCTATTTCGATATTTATGGTGAAAACCTTTCGGTTTTTTTCAACACGCAACCAAGAAACGGTTCGCGATATTGAAAGGACAAAAAAAAAGAAAGAAAAATGATTAAATTATATATTTTACGCTTCAAATTAAACCTTTTATGCACGCGCGTATGTATATAAAAGATTGAACGACGAATACCATATTCAGATTTCGCTAAATATAATACTGACGAATCACGATCGCACTCGGACGTTATTGCATGATAAATAATAGATCATACGTATTTTCTATGATAGATAAGAAAAATAATGTAATATTTTTGACATCCTCCATTTTCGTCTGATTAATCTCCATGCGATTATAATACAAAAAATGTTAAATTTTGCATATATAATACACATTCATATAGTAATTTATAGATCTATGTCAGTCAGATTAGAATTGTCAATTGCCGCATAAAACAATTACAATTACAGTGGTTCTCAATTCTCTATGAATGTTTGAAGATTGAGAGGAATTACACTGCAATATAGAATAATGGAAACTACTGTATAATATAATATACGTCAGTTTGAGAAGTTTCTGTTAAGTGAAATTCAATGAATTACAACACAAAGCGTTCAATAATTCGTAGCAGATATAATCAACTTGCGGACACAAAAAAAATATATAAAATATATTATATTAAAATATAAATAACGCTTTTATTATTATATTTAAATATTTTTCTTTGTAGAAGCAAATAGGCGAATTTGTGCATTAATATTTAATAATCACAAGTTTTATCATTTATATTTAGTTCCAAAGCCGATTTTCTAATTAATATTTATATTGAAGTAAAAAAAAGTGTAAAATTTTAAATATTATATATTCATTGAATAATTAATAATTCATGAATCTCACTAAGATATTAATATTATATTCAGTTCAATTTATATTTATAAAATTCTAATTGAAAATTTACCTTTGAATATTAAATTTAAACAATCGATATTTTTCATATATTTAACACTGATACAAAATTATATAAATTTTTAATTACAATAAAGGTGACACCGATTTATATTCAGTGGAATTTGAATATTATATTCTATTGAAATTATTTATTGCTTTATAAAATATATAATATATATATATATATATATATATATATATATATATATATATAATGCAATCCGTGTAATAAAAATATTGATCACATCTGATCTATTTCAATACTTAGTATTGAATGAGAAAAAAATGCATTATAATATAATATATCAATAATTGCTTTGATTATTATGCATTTTTTTTATAAAACGATCAATCGCATAGAACAAATTAAATATTTCTAGTATTCGTTTAACGCTCGCGAGTCGATTTTTTGCACCACTGAAACATTTTTAAATCGTCAACGTTGATTTGCAAAAAAATTACATATGACCGATTTATCGAAAAGCTCGCGGCGGCTTTTCGTCGTCAAATATCATCATTAAATTATGTAAATTTTTCTTGTTATTTCATAGAAACGACGACCGAAGTTTTCGCGGAGGAAAATTCCTCGGATTTTCCGGCGAAAATCTTCGACGGGGGGCATCGTTGAATATTAATTTTTGCATTTCTCATCGCACTTGCGAATTTTCATTTTATTATTGTTACACACATTGTTTCTTCTATCGTCGAAATATTGAAAATAATTATTATATATATGTTAAAAAAAAATAAATTTATATTTGAATCGGGGGGGGGAGGGAAATGAAAATTAATTTCGTTCAAGCGAATCTATATAACGACGCTTAGCGGTTCGAGCGCAGCTTTATCGACCGCGATCCATTCGTTGACCGCACCTGATGTGTGTATATATATCTACATATATATATATATATATATATATATATATATATATATATATATATATATATATATATAATATATATACTTGTGCTTTTTGCGTTTTGTGGTTTTGTGTTCGGTGAAGCGAATCTTTGTTAGGTTTGGATTTAATTCCAGGTGCACACGTGAATGATAAATTAAACGTCGCCTTTGTGTTTCTTTTAACGATAATAAAAATATATAATATATATTATTTATAAATATTTTTTTTCAGTATAATGAATAAAAAAAAAGCCGTTTGATCGTACAAAAAAAAATATTTTTTATGAAGTAAACGTTCAATATTTTGTCGGTTTCGCGTTATTTTTTTTTTCTACACAACGTAAATTATTAATACATTATAGAAAATTATAAAATATTAAACGAAGATAATAAATGAAACGGGTTTATGTCGTTGTTAATTCGACGCGTCGAATACGAAAAAGAAGAGCTTTCGACGTGAAACAAAAAGAAAGTCTAATTAAAAACTTATAGAAAAATTATTTCGCGTCCGTTAAAGAAATAGCCCCTTTTTTTTTAAAAAAAAAAGACGCTTTTAATTTTACAAGCTCATAAGAAGAAGAAACGGCTTTCCACCTGTTTTTCCATTTTTTTTCCACTGCCCCCCCCCCTAGTTCTTTTTTTTTCGTTTGCGTCGGAGAAAAACGTGAAGCGTTGCATAATTTTTTTTTTTTTGCTCCTTAATTATTTAAACGGCGTTGAATATGCGATAAGTCTTTGCGAGTTTTTCTCAGAAGGAGCTTATTATAAATACTTCAGACGGGCAAGAAATTAAATTTTCAGACGATTCGCAACTGTAAAATTTATTCATGACCGATGAAAAAATGAAAGCGACGCACACTCACTATAATTTTAGTCGGTTTTCGTTTTTTTCTCCCATTTTTAACTGCAAAACACAAATCATTGAAATTATTAACGAATTCATAATAATCGTTTATTTGACTTATTTTTCATTTCATCTTTAAAATTCAATAGTATTTCAACGATAATCTTATTTTTGTTCTTCGCGTTGTATTCTTTTGAAGGTTGGAAAATCCATATGGCTAACAAAACTTTCGACACAGTTATTCGAAAGAATTCTATTGACGAATAGTTGAACCAAAGACAAAAATCTTTAAGCTATGACTTTTAAAGTCTTCCTATTGATCTTTTCGACTGAATTTTTCCTTCTAAAATTATCTAGAGGAGCTTGTATTTATCATTTTTCAAGATTTGGCTGAGGTGTTGATTTTTTTTTATTTTAACCATTTTCAGTATTTCTGTTTTTTTTCTCTAACTTTATCCAAAGATTTTATTTGTTACTTTGTTGTTTCAAAATATTCTTAGTATACATCTCGAAGATTTCCAGACGTTTTTCGATTTCAGTTTTTAGTGTTCATGTTTCAATAAATATCAAAAAGTTTAGTACTTATTTTTTTATCGTATCTTCAACTTCATATCTATTTTTAAATGATTTTATATATTAAAATTAGATAAAATTAATAAGAATCAGTTAATCGATATCAATCGAGTTTGAATATTTCAATTAAAAAGTATTATATAATACATGTTATAATTAAATCTAACAGATTTAATTATAATATGTATAATAATAGAATAGCTAACGTCGAAACACGATACGGCAGTTAGCCGTAGTAAATAAACTTTATACAGATACAATATAAAATCATAAACAGCGCGAGCTTTAAAAACTCGACTTCGTACACAAGTTTTCGCGAAAAACTTCGCGAAGAAAATCACGACGGAAAAGCGCCAAGTGGGAGGGCGAGACGAAGAAAGGGGGTCTCGGGTAGGGGATATTCAGTAAAAGTCGCCAAAAACGAAAACAATTTGTTTAAGGAATGCAACAATTGGAGCGGGATCAATCGATGTGGGGGACGCTCGGTCGGGGGAGAGTTAGACGGTGAGTGTTTTTTTTCGTATACAGCGGGAGGGGGAGGGTTGGTTAAAGAGGGTGGTGAAGGTTGGCGGCAGTGGCGGCGCGTGAACGTCGTTGGCAGCATTGTTCGAAATGGTGGGGGATGGCGTCGTGTTGTGCGCGCGCAACCCTTGTCTCGGGTATAAAGTGGGACCCGGGGGAAAGGCGCGCTCAAAGCCGCACGGGGGTTACGCCTGTACGGTCGCGCGCTTCGCCGTCTCTCTCTATCTATCTGTCTGCTCTTCTCAGTCTCGACTCTCTGTCTGTCTGTCTGTCTGTCTATCCCTCCCCTCTACCTGTCGCTCTCTATATCTGTCTCTCTTCCACTCACGTTTCGTTTCGTCTGTCCGTCTCAGTCTGTCCGTCTATCGCTCGCGCACCGCCACCGTCGGCGACAAGGGGTGTGTGGGTGTGAACCCCCCAAATTTTTTAAATTATTTTTTTTGTATATATATATATATATAAATATAAATATATATGTAAATAATAAAAATATATATATAAATATTTATATATATATACGCGCGAATATTTCGTGATTTTCGGAGGGTGTTTCGCGCCACGAATCAGATGCTGTGAGCAGAATGCCGCGATGCCTGATGGCCAAGAAATGGAAGGCCTACCCTTGGCCAGAGAGGGCGGCCGACAACGAAGACGACGAAGAGGTCGACGTCGTTGGGGCTGGAGACTCCGGGGAAGGAAGAGCCCGATGGGGTCCTGCAAGCCCCGCAGCAGCGGATCCGCCCCCCTCCATTCTCTACAACGGTAAGTCCATCAACAATATTCATGAATTAACCATTTCGTGTCTTTCATTCGACAATGCTCTACTAAAATTTTTTAAATATATTTCACAACATTACTCTAAAACTAATTTCGAATATATTATATTTATATACAAGTGTGAATTTTCAAACCATGAATGTTAAGTTAGATCATTAGAAGTACACGCATTTTTATTATATATATTTAATTCATTAAAATTAAATTGTGATTATTTATTCAATTCATATTACTAGTAATAAAGATCATTTAATATTAAATTATAAAAATAAAACAACAATTTCCAAAAAACATTGCTACACCATTTTTCATATATGGTACACATATATGAATTTGATAAATTTATTTATATAGAATTAATCTTTACACATTCATATAAATATCATTAAAAAAAATTAACGAATTTATTATATAAATATTTTCATAGTATAACTTAATGTTTTATAAAACAATGTATTAAATAATTTTATTGAATTTAAAATATTTTTTAATATAATATATAAATATAAGAATTATTTTCGCGACTTGTTGCCCATAAGTGAATATCAAAATATGTTTATCTATATAAAGTAATAGTAATATTATTAAATTGTATCATTCGTATAACGTTGAAAATATTATAAAAAAATGTATACTTTATTCGTTGTATAAATTAAATTTAGATTTTTTGTCATATCGAAAAACCAATTACAAAGATATATATATATATATATATATATATATATATATATATATATATATATATATATATATAATTGGATTGCAATTTCATTGCGCGTTAAATAAAATATTTCACAGTTTCCCGAATTGAAAATTGACTCGCTCGCTCACTGAAAATGCGTAATCGCACGCGATAAACTCACACACTCAGTCGCCGTTACCACCACCATCGTCGCCGTTACCACCGTCGTCGTCGTCACGAGAAATAATAATAAAAAAAACGAGAAAAAGCGATATTAAATTTTCGCCGATGCCGCAAGTTTATAATGTGTATTTTTATGACAGAACGGCAATACAGTGCAAAGGAATGGGGGGGAGATGAAAAAGAAAAAAAAAACGGGAACGAGGGTGACGGCGGCGATCCGACTAAGGGGGATGATAGAAGGAGGCTGGTTTTGTGTGAGAATTGAATTTTCAATTCGGCATTAAAATGGAATTTTTCGCACAATTTCTTTTTTCGTCCTGCGTCCTCCTTTTTTTTTTCACCTCTTCTTTCCCCACTTCTCTCCTTTCCCCTCCGCCCCCCCCTCGAAAAACACCCCGTTTTTCACGCAGGAGCAGTCCGCTGGATGCTCCCGAATAACTGTTGCTCGAATTGTAAAATTGTATTCGGATCTGTTGCTGTTTTGCAACAGTTGATTAATCTACCAGTTGACTGTCGTGTCCCCCCTTATGGCGCGGACCAGTTGAGCGGATTCGACCCTTAATAGGATATTTGTCCC
>JANIJI010000011.1:155000-220000 GCA_024500535.1 Leptonema lineaticorne | reverse complement strand
TCACCGCGGAAACAATATTACGACATTCTCGAAGCGATTTCGGCGCGTGAGTTTGTTCGCGTGCGCCGCGTAACGCTCGCGTGGTTAGAAACTGTTATATCTAGTATATTAGTATTGTAGTAACTGTTGCGTTTTTAGCATGAAGCTTTTCATGCTATATATATAAATATATTATTTTCTTTCAAATTCATCTGTTCGTTTATATCATATATAATATAATATATTCCGTAAATTTTCATTGTCAAAATGAATTTTTTTTTTATTCATTAAAATTCACATTTTTACGCGACCATATCACGATTAACGTTCTAAAATAAAAATATCGCACTTTTATACGTATAATGACGCAACGTAAAATTATCACTTTTGAACCATTTCAATGTTACAAATTATGAAAATAGATTCCGCATTATCTGAACTGAAAAAAACAATGACCAATAAAAGCGAATCGGTACAAATTGAAATTAAACATAATGATTGTGAAAATTCTGAACAAACGATTATCTGAAAGTATGTCTGAAATTTGTTCAAAAATGACATCGTTTAATATCGACAATAATTATATATTATATATATATATATATATATATATATATATATTAATACACATATATTCTTTTAATATAAAAAATATTTCATTATTTTATCTAAAATCTAATTTTAAAATAATTGTCTCTATTATCGCTTAAATAATATTAATTTGAATTGTTGCCTTTAGTTTGATTTTTTAATTCGGTTTTAGAGAGAATCGTAAAAATGGTTACAATATCCATTTATTATTTAGCTTCATTATCATGTTTCTTTACCAATAATTTACCATAAGATTTTTCTTTATTTAATTTTGAATAATTTATATTTATATAATATTTATTAGTAATTGGCGTAATTTGCGAAAATCGAAACGAAGAATACTTAGAAATATAATTAGTAAAAACTTCTCGAATAAAACTTCGGCAGTTAATTTTCGAAGACTTTCACGAACAAATATTTGTTTCGAGCACTTTTCATATTTGATTCTTGAATTTTATTTCTGTCTTTGAATTTTTATTATTAATTAATGCGAACGTCGAATTTTTCTCTTTATGACCGAAAACGAATAAGCCGGGATTATCCGAAATAATATATATATATATATATATATATATATATATATATATATAATAAAATTTATTAATTAATCTAATAAAATAATAATAGCGCAAATATTTAACAATATTCATTATATTATATAATAATAATTAAGAATTTAATTTTTCACATTTTTATCATTCAAATTCACTATTATATATTTTATTCATATTATAAATATTAATATCATTTTTATGAAAATATGAATAATATAGATAATAATTATGAATTTGTATTGTTTTTTTATGCTCGATTGTAAAACCAATAAAGTTCTGTCGTCCGCGCTCATACAATAATTGAATTAATGTATAAGCGTTGACGACAGAATTTTCTTGGCACAAAAAAAATATAAAACGTACCCAATTTTCACACTGTCGGTTCGAATCGCGATTCATTCGATGAACACGAATATTTTCACATACACACACACACACACACACACATATATATATATATATATTATGGCGTCGATAAAATTTTAATTTGTTCTGTGTGTACAATAAAAAACACACAGTTTGAACGATGAACGTTGAAACACGAACGATGCCATTTGTAATGTCGAGCTATAAATTTGGAAACGCTCCAGAAGATGATAGGGAACAGTTTATGGCCGTCGTTCGACAGTAGCTTACCCTGCGAAATTCCATTCGTGTCAAGGGACACAGGACACTTCAAAAAAAAAAACAGACAAAATGGTTCCAAAAATATTAGAGTTAATTATGATGTTAACCCTTTGCATTCGAGACGTGCCGTTTGGTCGCCACTTGGATTGATGCGAAATTTCGATACGTGGCAACTCTTTTTCCATACTCTTTCTATATAATAATATGATTGAAGTGTAATCACAAATGGGACCGCATTTTCAATATCGAAACATTCAAAGTAACTTGAAAATTTTACCAGAAGAATTACTAAAATTAAAATTTTAAATAGAGAATAATAAAACGATTGTGTAGATCAGTATACCACGATAAATTGTATTTTTTTTTTAAGAAAATTTCTGACATAGTAACGAAAACCGGTTTTTTTAGATTTAGAAATTTGTTCAATGAATTCATATATATTCTATATAAAACAACTAAATAGCAAAGTTATAAAAAATGTTTATATATATATATATATATATATATATATATATATATATATATATATATATATATGTATGTGTGTATGTTAAATGTAGTTTGGTGCCAATTTCTCATTTTTATGGATACTTAGGTTGCTGTTACCATGAAGACACATTAAGCAGATCACGGATAATTTATCGGCGAGTTACGCTCAATCCGCACACTTTGTGAGTGAAAGCTTTATCTAATGCCCCACCATATATAGGTGGATGGGTGTTTCTATATATATATATATATATATATATATATATATATATATATATATATATGGTTTGAGGGTAGTTTTCAGAAAGGGGGTTCGTTTCAGCAGGTACTTGCAACAGGCTTCCATCCATTAGACTAGTATTCTACCTTCTGAAAACGGTTTTCAGCCACCCTCATCCTACTATACAAAGTCGATCCCGGGCATATATCGGAACGATGTTAAAAAGCTTTTTCAGCTCTAATCTAAAAACCTTGGACTGGGCTAGGTGGTTGGCGTATTGGCTCTTTTAGCTTCTATTTTTTTTTATTTCAAAAGGGCACACCTCCCCTTTATACTGTTCTCTTCTGACGTTATTACGCTAAAAGCCTATATTTTGTGCATATTAGCACCATGTATGAGACGTCTAAATGTTAACAGATACAAGTAATATTCTTATTATTATTGTGGTATATTATATATATATATATATATATATATATATATATATATATATATATATTAATTGAATATTGTTAAGTCAACTACGGATCTTTTATATTATATTGATTATATAATTTCAAGTTCCTAATATGCAATTTTGTATAATTCAAATAAAAGTTATGAATTAATTTAAATTCATTGTTAAATACATAACTCTATGTCTATATTTTATTACAATAAAAATTATTCGATTATTATAATATAATAATGAATTATTGATCTATATATAAATAAATATTTTAATAATGATCTATTGAAAAAAATATTAAAAATATAAACGCAGAATAATTTAGTAAAAAAAAAATACAATTTTGGAAGGCAAAGGGTTAACATCAGCACTATTTTCTATTTCAACTGTATAATTCATACTTTGAGCCGCATATTTTCAATGCATATTGTGCACTTGAATCGAAAGGCTTTTAACACTATTACACACACACACACACACACACATATATATATATATATATAATTTGAATACGTTAAAAAAGCTCATATATATAAATGAAAGCGTGCGATGTTTGATCGTTATTATACTTTACACGTCGCACGTTCGCATACAGAATGACGTAACTCAATTTTAAAACTATGCCGAATTATTATTATTATTATTGTTACTTTAATGACCACGGCGAAAGTTCGATTAGGCCATGTCAATATATCGTTTTATTGTGCGTGCTTTAAATTTCGATGGAGCTTTGTGTTTTGCATTCGAACCGTTCGTTCGGATGGTGTATTATTTATTTTAATAGACCGTTATTTTCGATTGAATTAAATTTTTCGCAATTTAACGCTAATTTTATACGTTTCGACGTATAAAATGCAAAATGTATTATTCTCTGTTATGTCGAAGAGCGGTTAGTGAATCGCGTTTAATATTAATTATGAAAATTAGTTACTGTGTTTATAATGTAACACTGGGATCAAAAAGTTATATGAATTTGTTTATAAAATGTCATTTTATAAACAAATTATTTATTTATTCTTCCACATCAATTTCATCCCCATCAAAGAAATCCCCGTCAGATAAAACGTACTTTTGCCAACGCTTTTTCCAATCCTCGAAACAGTCGGTATAGTCTTTTTCCTGTATAGCCTTCAAAACCTTCTTCGATTCGCTTATTATCTCCTCAATCGTATCAAAACAGAGTCACCGCACTGACCTTTTGATTTTGCTGAATAGACAAAAGTCGCACGGAGCCAAATCAGGCGAATACGGTGGTTGCGAAACGATAAGAACCAATGCAGTATAATGTGAATCACATTATCGTGATGAAGGAACAAATAGTTGTTTAAAAACTCTTTGATTAACAGACACTTGGCAAATGTTATAGACAGTCCTATCAACGTAGGAAAAAAAATTACAATTTAAAAATTAAAATTTGATATTCGGTGAAATTAAAAAAATAATTAGAAATTATATATTCATTCTGATTTGAAGAAAATTTTATATAGTCAAATAGATAAAGTCAACAAAAAAATTTTAGTAATGAAAAATTTATTTTTATAGTTATACAAATTTCTTTAAAAAAATATCAATCTATAAAATTTGATTATATATAAGAATTCTAATCATTTAATTTATACACTTGAATAATTTACTTCGATATTTTGTCTCGTGCAATCTTAAGGGCGTTGCGCAATTACAAAGACGCGTCCACATCACACACACACACACACACACACACATATATATTATTTTCGAAAAGAATAAATTCATGAATATTAACGCGTACGAAGTAAGTCGTTTTTTTTTCGATCGATAGCGTCGTTATTTTCTCGTTAGAAGACTTTTACAATCCAACGTAATAATATTAAGCTTTTCGCGTTACGAAATGAGTTAACGGTTAATACTTTAATATTGTGCATCATTATCGAGCACGCCAAATGTTTTCAGTCATCATGATTACACGTGAAATTGATGAAAAAATACTGAAAAACTACCAATCGACGGACTTTTTCGTCTTTTTGTTTTCTTTTTTGTTACGGATTAAAGTCAAATTTCAACGCGAATCGGTTACTAATTGAACGTTCGAATCTAAATATATTATTTTTTTATATATTTATCTTTTATTCCAACATATTCAATATCATTGGTTGGAATAAAAATGTAATATAATTTTATATATCGACGATTAATATTATATATTTTAATACGTATTTAAAAAAAATTGCTCGTAATATCAGCGAGCTTGACTACCCCTGTTAAAATAATATTTTTAGATATTATACGACATAATTAATATATAATATTAAACAATTATTCACATCTCAAATAAATTATAGAAAAACATAGATTTTTTCCATATTCAATTGTGAAATAAATTTATATAAATTTTGAAAATATTTTCGTTATAAATTATTAGATATTTTTTGAAAATATCTAAGGTGCTGAAATCTATTTTACATCATTTTTCACCAAGTGATATAATGTCATTCATTTCTGCATCACTTCATAAATATAACGAGACAAATCACACGCGAACATTTAACATGTTTATCCAGCGTTTCTCAAACATTTTTCAGATTCACATCATTTCGAATATTAATGAAAAAAAAAATATTTATATATATTTAATAAAATTTATTTATAAATGCTCGTAAATATATTGTAATATTTATCGTTGTACTAGAGAATATTGTATACTATATTCACAACATTGTATATATGGTAAACGTTTATTATAAGCGTTGAACCCGGGTTTATTTTCGCTAAAATTACGATGTCAATTCTGTTTTATGGTGTGCGATCTATTTTAAATATCACAGACTATAAAACGTCGGTCATAAGATGTAAATTTACGACCTTGCACATATACTATTTATTTTGAACTATTGAAATTATATTCCTTCAACACGTACAACTTAATATAAAATATTGAAAACGTAACCGAATATATGTTCAATTATATAAATATTTTTTTTATTTATATATATATATATATATTTTTTTGATATATTAAAAAAACATTAGTAATATTATGTTAAAAAAAACTTAAATAGTATAAAAAATATTGTTTTATTTTTTCTCATATATATATATATATATATATATATATATATATATATATATATATATAATGGCGTTAAACGAATTGGACAAAGACGCGTTTTTAAATGACACAAATCGTTCGTTTAGTTTACCGAACCAGTCGAGTGAAAATCGTCGGAAAATGCCATGGGATATCTGAAAAATTCGCGATTTTCACACACACAGATATATATATATATATATATATATATATATATATATAAACATATGTGTGTATGTGCGCTCAGATATACACGGAATTACAGAAAGGAACTGTGTAGACGAGATTGCTGTAAGGGCTTTCGACTTATTTGCCAGCCGTTGGCAAAAGCTCCGGCAAATATTTGTACTGAGAGCGACCGCCGCAAATTGCATACTGTTGGATTTTACAGACGCTTTTCAGCGCTTTTCCGACTTCGGTTTGCTTGGCAATATTTTTTTGTCCTCTTCACCTACACCCCCCCTCGCTTCGATTTTTCTCCATTTTTCTAATCTTTTCTTATATATATATATATGAGTGTGTATGTTCGAGTTTGTTTTTCCTTTGCACCTGATATTTCGTTTGCTTTGCGCTTTTCTTATCGCGGGGGTCGATTTTATTTTTGTCGAATCATTTTTACGCGCTTTAACAACTCGTTCTATTGCGCTATATCTATTAAATATATATATATATATATATATATATATATATATATATATATATATATATATATATATATATATATATATGCTTTTAGAGATAAAATCTCGAATTTCGTACGAATAATGATTCGTTTTCGATTTATTCAATTATGTCTCGAAGGGCGAAAAAGGGGGCGGATAAAGCTATCCATTATTTAAGGTGACGCTACATATTCATTAACGCTATTAAAGGGCACCGATTTTCACATATTTATAGTATATATATATATATATATATATATATATATATATATATATATATTACTATAATTCATATATTTTATATTGACAAACGAATAAAAATATATATATATAAATATATGGTATATATATATATATATATATATATACCATATATATATATATATATATATATATATATATATATATATTTGCGGTTACATAGCACGATAATGAGCAACATATTGAAAAGTATTCTTGAATGTATACAACGAAGATATTGTGAATCCTCGTGTGGCTTAATGATTAGAAATGCATTCTCGTATAAATTACACAAACTGTCCGAGTTTAATGTCAACCGTCAATAGTAAAAAATAAAAATATAACATATATATATATATATATATATATATATATATATATATATATATATATATATATATATATATATATAAAGTGCTAGCTTGCACTTTGTCTGCTAATCTCACAGTATCGCTACGGTTATTTTGTCTATCGGCGTTCCGTTTCCGGTTTTATCGAAAACCGGACTTTTCGCATTTCACAGTTTCGTCCGTTTGCGGTCCCGCGCTTTGCACTCGTCGACAAATCGAAAACCGGTTTTAATTGCGAATACGCCGTCGAACAAATCGCCGGTTAAGGGCGGAAATAGTTCGGTTCGATTTTGACGTATGCGGTCAATTTTCTGCACATTGTCAAGATTGCACATTTATATATATATATATATATATATATATATATATAATAAACTTTTTAAAATATAGAATGTTAAAATATAGAATGGCGCCCCTAGAACGAGTTGCGCCTAAAACTTGCACCGCAACTGAACATATGAAACGTTCATAATAAACAATAATAAATACTATATATATATATATATATATATATATATATATATATATATATATATATATATATATATATATATATATATATATATATATATATATATATATATATGGTATATATATGACACGCGATACGTTTCCACGAATTCGATAATAATTTCACACATTTTTTATGCATTACACACTATTTGTACTTCAATTTCATTATATAACGGAACGCTTATAATCAATGCTAACCTTCATACTTCCGATCGATACACACACACACACACACACATATATATATATATATATATATAAATATTGTATAATTTGAATAATATAATACTATTATATATATATATATATATATATATATATATATATATATATATATATATATATAATATGTTATATCGAAAATTTTGTCGATTAATATTTGAAGCGTAATAATAATAATAATAACATACGACGGCCGACCGCAAACAGTTTGAGAATCGCTAACCTGTTTGTATTTGAACGAGAAGCGAGTGTGACAGTGTCGTTTTAGCTTAGGGTTATGTGCACTGGATGTCATTACAAACAGAAACGGTCCTGTTGAACAAAGGGCTGTTGAGGGTTAACCCGTTTAGTGTCTGACCACGTACCGGTCGACTAAAATTGCTCACTTGCACTATAAAGGCGTATCCATACACAACAATCCATATTATACACACACACACACACACACACACACATATATATATATATATATATATATATATATAATGTAAATATACCATTGTACTACATATTGAATTTACTGATAAAATCTAAAATTCAAATTTGCCAATCGTACAAGTATTATTTATGTAAGAAATGTGTGTATTATCCGATTTCATTGTGCATTGAAAAATATATTATATTAACGTATTGTATGCGGATCATTTCAATAAACATATTTAATTTTGTGTAAAATATTGGCAGTTTAATATTTTTATTTTTTTCTAATTTTATTTTAATTTTTCTCATCTTGACACCGCGTTTACAAATCAATAAACACCTTACGATCATTAGAGTTCATTTGTTTCCAGCATACAATGTGTTAATATTTATATATATATATATATATATATATATATATAAATATATATATATATATATATATATATATATATATATATGTATATATATATATATATATATATATATAACTAATTATTTAATTTAATATTAGATATTAAAAAATATTGTTGATATTTACCATATATATTTTTTTAAAATTGCTTCAATTGAAATATTTAAAAAAAAATCGATAATGACTTAACACTTTATTAGACGGTCACTTTAATTTTATGATTTAATATAATTCAATATTAAAATATTACATATTCATAAATGATTTAAATTTTATGTTTCATATATAAATTTTTCTTTTAATAAAAAAAATAGAATATATATGAAAATAAACGGCGAAAATGTTGTTTACGTGTGAATATTGAATTATTCGAGAGTTCCTGGTTATTTGATTAATATACGATTCCTTGTTTACGTGTACGTTATGCACGTTGTTGTCTTATGCACATAAATTTATATAGTATATATATATATATATATATATATATATATATATATATATATATACATGTGTGTGTGTATTAGTTGAACCAGTAGATTGCCAACTAATGCAATAACGATCCATTTAATAGTTAACGGCGTTGGATGTTTGCTTAATTTCAGTTTATCGTAATTTGATAGTATGTAAATGTACCGATTAAGCCATACGTATATTGGGAACGATTTGTGTTGCAAAATCTCTTTGTGTGTGTGTGTGTGTTTTTTTTGTTTGTTTTTGTCTAATAGAAAAGCATATTTGAATTTCAATAAATGTAGCGCGTTTCGATGAAACAATAACCGATAACTGATCGCATTCGCGTTGATTGGATCGTGTTTTGCGTTCGTGCGGAGCTAAAATTGGCGAATATGGCGGACGACGAAATTATTATCATACTTGATTAAGAATATTTTTCTTTAGTAAATAAAAACTGAGGAATTTTTAGATTGTCAATAGTAAATTGTTAGTTTTGAGAGAAAAAAATTATCTAGAATGAAAAATTGAATACGAAATGGCGTTAGAAAATAGAATGAAAAGACAGATTCCCATCATTTTATCAGGGGGAGAGAGGGGTTGGGATGTAGCGTGCCGGTCGACGTGTAACCCTTTAACCCTCGGCCTAATCACGCGCATATATCTCGTAGAAACGGGCTCGAAAAATATTTTAAGCGAGGTCCCGCAGTTAAGGCGGCACGACAAAAACCTACCCTCGTCGTCCCGGTAATATACTGTGTAAGTGTGTGGCAATTTTTTTTTGTCTCGTGAAATTGTCGCCGTTAACGGCTAAAGGAAAATTGCTACGGTCCCCGTAATTAAGTCCGGCCGACGTGAACCCCTAAGCTCGCCCACGCCGCTTTTCCCCGAAGCTGCCCACCGTTTGTTAGGGGTGTGTTAAAAAATTAAACCGTACGTATATCGGGAATAAAAATCATCATTTTTAATTATTGCGTAAATTTTTTTCAAAAATATTCCGAACGTATACTTTTTTAAATTGTTGCATTATTCGCATCAAAGTGCGACGCGTATATATAATAAATATATTTAATATTATATATAATGAATTTCTGTATATATTTTTTTAATATTCAACAGGTAGCAGTTAGCGAAGCGCAAAACTCTATCTCTTATTATTTATTCAGTAAGAATAAACGATAAACTTTTTTTTTCGCGCGATTTTGTAAATCGTCTTTCACTTTTCAACCAATTGATGGTGGGTTACATTGAAACTATGGTTCTCAACTGTTTTAAAAATGAAAAAAAATCTAAATATTTTAAAATACTTTTATATAAATAAAATTATATCAAGAATTAACATGATTTCATATTAATTTTTATTGAGGAAAGATACGTGAACGATCTACACTCGTTTTTTCGAGCTCGTGAATGTCATTTTATAACTTATCTACCAATCTATAAAACATTTCAAAAAAGCAACCTATTATTTTTTTTTTTTTAAATTGGTCTATTATATAACTTTTTTCTGTTTTTTTTTTATAAATAAAATGTAAGTATTAGTATTATTTTTCAGAGTATTTTTTTGATAGCGAATCGCACTATGGCAGTATTCGTTTAGCGCTGGTGCGAAACTGTCAGAGCCTATTGGCACATTCAATAAACACTGACGGCTTATTGGGGGGAGGAGGGTGTGTGTGTGTGTGTCGTGTCGAAACGAAGAATATAAGGGTCCAACGGGGTCGACTCTAATAAGGGAACGACCGTGGGTCCTAATTTCGACCGGTTAAATTTGACCGTAGTCGGTCGACTAACTCGCCCGACAACTGTCCCATAATTCACACACCGTAAGGTCCGATCCCCGGGAATTAAGATCGGTTTCCGGTTTCGTAAAATTGCCGAAAGCCCTCTCGTCCGGGTTCCGACAAACGTTTCAGTGTTTCGACGAACGAACGTTCGGCCCACTATAATAGTTTAGTTAAAATGAATGTTTCGTGTCTGAAAATTCCGATGAAGTTTCCGTGTAATACGGGTCAGTTTAGATTTGCGCTTCTACGGCGATATATAATGTTTAATGGTCTGTAAATAGTTTTCTATCGTTTGTATTGCGTAATTATGCTGAAAAGGCTGAAAAATACGCAATTGTTTTACCATTATAGATATTAAATGTTGTTTGATCCTAGTGGTGATCAAACAGCACCTCTCGAGTGCAAATGGTTATTTTAAAAATTACAACACAATATTTTCTTCATATATTCTAATATAATATATTATATTTTTTATAGAAAAATATTTTAAAAAATAAATATATATTATATAATAAAATTTTTACTATAAGTGACTTGTTTAAACGGTTAAAAATCTTCGTATTAAATATATAATAAATGGATATTCTTATCAATATATTTTTAGTATAAAAAGCGAGATATATTAATCTTTAGGTTGTTATCTGCGTTTCAAAATAAAAATAAAAAAAAAACAGATACGAAACGGGTTAACTTCTATACGATAGATAATAAAGATAATTATGTATATTATATAGATATCGTTTCGGAGTTTTATAAACTTTGCGCCGTAACGACTTTTTAATTTGGAATCTTCTTCGCGTTCTGCCGTTCATCATCTTTCTTAATTTCGCTTCATTTCTCAAAATTTATGATAAAAATTTTCGTTCATAGAGAATGATGGATGAGTTCATAAAACTGATTGCACGACGAAAAGATCCCTTTTTTTCTTCTTATATTACTCCAACAAGGGTCGCTTTTCCGACCGCTCGTTGGATAATAAATAAATAAATAAAAAAAAGCGAAAGGTCAGCTTGAATATATCGAAAACAAAAATGATAGTAAATAATTTATTGAAAATACTCGTTAACTCTTAAGAAAAAAATAGAAGAGTTAAAATTTTATCAAGTGTGATATAATATACAAGTTTTAAAGCTAATATCGCATTTCAATATTAATAAATTCTCGAAAATTTTAAATTTGACAGCTAATATAAAATACTAATAATATAATAAACTCTCGGGCATTACGAAAGAGGGTTAATCACGACTGTTTTTGTCATAAACTCGACTCATATCGTTTCGCGACCACCATATTCGCCTGATTTAGCCCCGTGCGACTGATTTCTGGCTATTCAGCAAACTTAAAAGGCTAATGCGGGGACGTCGTTTTGACACAATTAAGGAGATAAAAATCGAATCGTAGAAAGTCTTGAAGACTATATATAAAAAAGACTATTTCGAATGTTTTGAGTACTGGAAAATGCGTTGGTAAAAGTGCGTTTTATCTGACGCGGATTACTTTGAAAGGGATGAAATTGATTTGGAAGAATAAATAAAAAAAAATAGATTTTATAAACAAATTCACTTTACTTTTTAAACGCATTATTATATACAAATAAATTGATTATTGTATATAAAATGTAATTTTATGATGGTTGTTGATGACTCGATTCTGATTAAAAAAAAATCATATGCCAATTCACAAATTAAATTATTTTAATAATAAAAATATATATTTCATTTTTAATAACGTGTAATATAATTTAAATAATATTTCAAATGGAAAATTGTAAAAAAAAAAATAAATTTCGTTCGTTCGTGTAAAAGAAAAGGGAGAACTTCGCTAATAAAAATTCCAAAGTAGACGCTTTGAAAATTATTTTGTAATTGAAAACTTTTATTTTTTAATAATAATCGTTTATCCCTCTCTCTCTTTTCTTTTTATCTTACACTTTCGCTCACTTTGACGATTTCCCCCCTTTATTTTGTAAATTAACTTCGAACCGAGCCCCTCCCCCCACCCGAGAAACGTCATTAATTTTTTTCTTGTCTTCTCACTTTTGCCGTGAAATGGCGAACGAAATTAATTTATAATTTTCGATTCGTCGCTTTGTAAATTTATTTATTTATTTGCCTCTGTCAATGCGATGAAATGAAACTATGAAACTATGAAATTTCAATATGACAATTCTAATATTGATCAATTAATTATTATTTATCTGTTCCGTTTTATCGATTGAAAATGTCGATATTCAACGAATTAATTTATTACAATCGTTAATTTTTATAACAAATTCAACGTTAATGTATAACAGATATTGAGAATAGTTTTTTAAACTAAAAATTTATTTTATCTAATTTTGATTTTAATAATAATAATTTTGCTATAATTTTTTTTTCATATTTATTTTATTTTATTTCTAAATAAAATATTTTAATCATTACGTAACGAATTTCAATACTGATTCACTAATTGTTCACACACATATATATATATATATATATATATATATATATATATATATCTAAATCTATATCAGTTTTAATTATTGAATTGATTACAAAAGTTAATTTATAATTTTTAATAAATTAAACATTGACATATGTCAATGCCTATAATTTTTTTTTTATATTTAAAAATAATTATAATTATACGTTACAATCAATCTAATAATATTTTTACTACATAAACGTCAATTTTTACTTATATAATTTTAATAAAATTCTAAATATCTAAATTAAGTTTCATATTATCAAGAAAAATATAGTTAATTTTAAAATAAAAATAATTGAAAAACTGTATTTGTCTCTAATATATAAATATATATATATATATATATATATATATATATATATATATATATATATATTTTAAAATATTAAGTATTTTAAAATACATTAACAGTTTCATATATCTTGATATGTGCAAATATTATAAGTAATTACGTATTTTCGGAATATTCTGATTTCTGTTATATTATCTGATTCAGGAATGTCAGAATTTTAAAGTCGACCCTTTTCACGGATATTAATCGTTATCATTTTATCCTGTAATATAATATTATATTAAAAAAAAAAATCTATATACGACGAGTTTCGCATATTCGCTTTTTAACCCGTCGGGGATTTTCTGCACAATAAACGGGGGACACGGTAAAAATAATAAAACGGCTATATCGAATAAAAAGCCGAAAACGATATATATATATATATATATATATATATTTGTGTGTGTGTGTGTGTGTGTGTGTGTATGGGCATTTGTCACGCGATAACATCGCCTCGGGCGAAAGAGTCTCTTGGACGCAATTAAAATGATAACCGATTTTCGTGGGGAACGACCGGTTGGGGAGCGACCGGTTAAAACGAACAGCCCTTTTTCCCATATCGCCAACCTTTCTGCCGACCCTTCCCCCCCGATTTTCGTCCCTTATCGAAGCCTGCGGTTTCGGTCACTTTGTTGGTATACCGATCGAAACTTAATTTACCGACATCGTATATATCGTATATATATATATATATATATATATATATATATATATATATATATATATATATATATATATATAACAATTTTTATTCTATTTTATGTTATAAAGCAGTGGTTCCCAACCTGTGGTACGCAAAAGATTATGTAGGAGTACAAGAAAATGTCGGTATATATATATATATATATATATATATATATATATATATTTATATATATACGACATATAATATTAATACAGAATATTACGTTCAAACATAAAACATACCATATTTTATATTCATATACGATGAAGTGAAACGCAATTTCAGTCGCATGTTAGTTTCAACACATTAAGATATAGTCTTCTTCTTTAGCTGCGACGTTACGACTGTCTGACACGACAAACTGACTATACAGAGACTCGGCTAGACCCTCAAGAGATTCCAGAAATTATTTACATACATACATACAAACACATATATGTATTATAGTCGTATATCTTTGACTAGAATCGAATATCACACGAATGTCGGTGTCTCGTCGATTAAGGATATCTCTGATGTTCTTATTGGCTTAGGATGATACTATTCCGAGTATATATATATATATATATATATATATATATATATATATATATATATATATATAAATTCACTATATTGTATGTAAAATAGACCAAATTAACAGTGATATATTGTTATCTAGTATTTGAAGTATGTCTGATGCGTTTCACAAAGGTTTAACGATATATATATATATATATATATATATATATATATATATATATATATATATATATATATATCATCGATGAATAAAATATTATCATTTCTAAATATAGATTTTTCCATATAATATTTTATTATATAAAAATATGGTGTGAATTAATATGTGAGTTTAATTTGAATACTAATTTATCATGTATCATATTAAATTATTAAATATTATTTTTAAAATTTAAATTTTTTGTTATCTACTAATTTTACTAATTATTTTGATCCGTGCACACACACATACACACACACACATATATACCATATATATTTTATATACGTCAATTTTTCAATTAATTTGATAAATTTATTTTCTTTAAAAGTTAAAATTATTTATTTGTATAATAATTTATTTCATACGATATCTAGATTATCTGATAAAAAAATAAGCTCTTGCACTTCATTAATATATTACTATTATATATATATATATATATATATATATATATATATATATATATATATATATATATATATATATATATATATATATTAAATAATAACGCATTGAATGCAACCAATATTCAAAATAAACAAATTAATGAAGTATATTATATACAAAATTTTAAAATTATATTGAAGATCAAATCAAAATTTCATCTCTCAAAATAAACAAAATGGACATGATTGTTAATTATGTTCCAAAAAAAAAAAAAAATAATAATAATAAAATCGTTCATCTTATGCTCCAACTTTTTCAGTGTTCAATTTCAAAATTTCAGCATTTGTTCAATTCATTCCCTCCCGGTTTGTCTGTCGTGTCTGCCTTTTCTCTGTTTCGATACCATTTTTGTTTTGTTTTGTTTTGTTTTTCGTTTTTTGTTTTCGCTATACGCATTCGTAACGCTTCTTTCTTTTTTTTTATTATTATTATTATTATTTTGTCACCCCATTGCGCCCATTTCGGACTTTTTCGGACCCCGAAATTTCCCACCCCACCCCCTCCACTACACCCGACTCGTCCTATTTTTTTTTTTTGTTTTCATTTTATTCGCAAATTCAATTAAATGCGGTCGTAACGAGTTGCTATTTGACTCCCGTTTACAGAATCGAAATCCGGACAAAATCGACGGATTCCGCTGGGGAAAAATCGACGATTGCAAAACGAAATTCTAAATTGGTATTTCGCCACTTGTATTGTTTATATATATATATATATATATATATATATATATATATATATATATATATATATATATATATAAATATATATATTATCGTTCGTGTCGAAACATTGATTTTTTCAACCCCCATCCTTTATAAAGAACATGTATTGTGAAAATTCTCTATTTGTACATTTGTTGTTTTTTTTTTTGTGAAATAGTATCGTGTTTTTATTTATCGAACCCGTTTTGATATTTTAACTGATTCACTTTATATAAATATTTTTAACCGTTTACCATTTAAAAGTTAACACGTCATTGCACTTTTTTCATCTATCAAATATATCTTAAAATTAATTATACACACACACACACATATATATATATATAAATATTTATATAAATAATATTTTTTTATATAGTCGATTAATCACGACCGATATAAGCGCGCCGTTAATCAAATCAATACATTTTTAATCAACGGATAAAAACGTCGAAGATACATCGAACATTCGGAAAGACGGACAGGTCACGGGGATCGATTACAAACGGTATGGACATTCGACCCGAATCCACTTCGGAAAACAATCAATCTTCGACATGAGAGCCATAGATATAGGGGAGTTGCGAAATAACGGACGACAATCGGTGACATTTCAGTTAAAAGCGAATGTTGAAAATCGAAAAAACGTACTAAAATTGTTCGATATATATATATATATATATAGAAGAATTTTTATTTTTTTTAATTGCAATTTAATAATATTACATTTCATAAAAAAATAAATTAAAAAAAAACACACACACATACATACATATATATATAATAAAAATATCTATTTTCTCTGTGCAATGTTTTATTGCATCATATTAAAGTGACATACCATAAATGGTACTCGGGATTTACTGTTATACCAAAAAGTTACCGACAAAACTATCACAGGTGTCACAGACATCTTGCATTGTGAATATGAAAACACACACACACATATATATATATATATATATTGTGTGTGTGTGTGTCTAGTTTATGATTGCAATGTGCGGTTCGTAATTCCATTTAGTAAGAAAATATCCAAGAGGTTTCCCGTATCGTTACGTTATACGGCGGAAGTGTGCACCGTGGGAAATGGGAAAACATTAATCAGATGTTTCGCTTTTCGCGGATGTGTAGACGAGTTTTCGTTACGAAATGTCTTTTGTCGTGAAAGTTTTCGCTTATCGGTTCAATTTTGCTCTTAAAAGCTTTCTTGGAATTAATTTTCGAACGTTATTTCGCCACTAAAGAATATACCATTGCCACTTCGTTTTCCGCCATTTATATGGTATATATATATAGATATATAATTATATTTTATTTTAATTTAATATTATGTTGTTTGTTACAGGCTATGGCAGCGAAATACCATCGATGCACTTCACCGCCTATCTGCCACGATCAGACCAAGAAGAAACAACGGTCACCACCCTTTCACCAGTAGGTCAACCTACTTATGCCACCCTCCAGTCCCCGTCTGAAACTGCTGAAGTAAGACCATTTAATCCTCCACCACCGCCCCCGCCGTCTAGAAAATCGTTGGCAATGTGTTTTACAAGTACGGGAGCAGCTTTATCATTGCCGCCGAAGAAAAAAGATATTTACCGACCGTATTCATTAGACGATAGACCGACTAGAGTGACAGAATTTAGAGTTCCAGCCGAGGAAGACCTTCACGCTGCTCACGCAATACTAGATCTAAGCCAGAGCACAGCTTTTCTACCGCTTCCGCCGCCGCCACCTCCTCCACCTCCGCCTCCGCAGATTGTAGTAGAAGAACATCAACAGAACGAATGGGAAAAATATGAAGAGAACAGCGGTGCACCGCAACAACAATATCGCGCAAACAAAACTGTAGCATACACGTACGAAGCGTTCTTTGTCAGCGACGGCAGATCGAAAAGAAAAAACACCGTTCCGGTTCCGGTGACGGAAAAGGGAAACGACGGCGACAATAAAACCAAATACACTTGCAGCGAATGCGGCAAACGGTACGCCACATCGTCCAACCTGTCCAGGCACAAGCAAACGCATCGTTCATTGGACTCGTTGGCCGCGAAAAAATGCATGACATGCGGCAAAGCGTACGTTTCGATGCCGGCGTTAGCTATGCACGTGCTCACGCACAAATTGTCGCACGTGTGCGGCGTGTGCGGAAAATTGTTCTCCAGACCGTGGCTGCTGCAAGGCCATCTACGCAGTCACACCGGCGAAAAGCCTTACGGCTGTGCGCATTGCGGCAAGGCTTTCGCGGACCGCAGCAATTTGAGGGCTCACATGCAGACCCATTCGCACGATAAGAATTTCGAATGCGGCCGCTGTCACAAGTCGTTCGCGTTGAAGAGTTATCTCAACAAACATTTAGAATCGGCGTGCAGGGACGAAACGGACGCCGATCAACAGCAACAGAATCACCAACAGGACCAGCAGCAAACGGACCATCAACAGCAACAGGACCATCAGCAGCAAACCCAGTACAATGTTTAACACTAGCCCTAATACGCCACCGTAATAGCAGCTTTACGCAGTATCCATGCGCGGCCAACCATTTGATCCCTTTGCTCGATTATTAAAATTGGGCAAACATACATTTAAACACAAACTTATATATATATATATACCGACTATATTTAAAAACAACTGTAAACTATTCTGCATGCATCCCGCGATAACCGCTAGTAATGGAAAAAACCGTCCGCCACAACGAATATTCCAATTTATTCCATTAATTATTAAAATCAATATAGTTTAGACAGTTTAAACTGTAACGCTGTCATGATGAGTCCCTTGACATTGTGGCATCCCTAATTCGTGTCCCATATGAGAAAATTTCCCCGAGAGTGGTTCTAAATATATATGAACTGATAATTTATATATATGTATATATATATATATAAATATATATTATTTTATTCTCTTAATGAGAATATTTATTATGAATTTCAAAACAAGAGTAAAATTTACAAACGACTGAAACAATGAGCATTTAATTTTTCTTTCATAATAACGCGTATATCAAGGGATGATCAGTGAATATTATATATATATATATATATATATATATATATATATATATATATTATGAAATTAGTTTATTTAAGAATGGTAAAATTATTATGAAAAAACGTCCAACTCTCACTGAGGGCTTAGATATTATGGCCTGTTATGAATGGGCAAAATTAGATTTTTAAAACGCGTAGTTAAATTAAATGAAATTTAAAAATTAATCAATTAATTAATGAAGAAGTAAAAAAAAAAACCAAAAAAGAAAAAACAAACATTTTTTTTTAGGAAGAATGAGAAATGAACAACAACCGGACGATAAAATTGATTTTTCACGTTTACTTAATTTGTTACGATCCTTGTATAGTTTCATCGCTTTTCGCGTTCCCAATTTGTAATATTTATCCGAACATATATATATACATATATGTTGTCGGCAATTTCGTTTCTATTATCTTCGAATTTCTTATTTTCTTTCTCACAATATTTATATAGTGACACACTATACACACTTGTATGCGTGTCAGCAATGCAAAATATACATATATTTGTGTGTTTGCGTGTGTGTGTGTGTGTATGTGTATGATTGTGTGTGAAAATGTGCGCGTGCATGTGTGTGTGTGTACATAAATATGTGTATATGTGTGTATAGAGTATTTTATTGGTTCTTTACGATCCAATATAATAAGGAAAAAAAAAACGCACTTAAACTATTTATATCTTACTTAGTACTTAGAGTAATTGCATTGAAATGGCTAGCGTGAATTTTTATTCGGAGAACTTTATGATCACATAAAACGATGTTTATATATATATATATATATATATATATATATATATATATATATATATATATATATATATATATATATATAGTCTTAGTACTTTATAGTTATACAAAATTGAAACACAAATTCAATATGAAAAAAAAACAATTGCCGTACACACAGTTTGAGAATCGTCCGTTTAAAAAGTCACGCTAACACTTTCGGCATCTAGTCTTGCTATTAATCTAGTCTTCTTTTTGGTTTGTCTTTCACTAAGCGAAGACATTTTGATTTCTTCTTAAAAGGTTCTACAACGAACTTGTGCAACGGTTTATACACAACGAATAAAAATTTCATAATTTAATTATAAATAAAATGATATTAAAAACGCTACGAAAATAAGGGTACTATTATATATATATATATATATATATATATATATATATATATATATATATATATATATATATAAAGTATAGAAATAGGATATGGTTGACATGTTCTGCTATATTATACCCATTTTACTACGGTAGTGAAACTGATTTTAATCTAGTCACTATTTACTAGTCAAAGTTAATAATATTCCAAAAAAAAAAAACGTAAAATCAATTAGTGATGAGAAAGTATTAAAAAAAATATTGCGAGAGATGAAACGCTAAAAAAAAATAAATAATAAAAGACGGCGCGATTCACAGTTGAACGACTATTATAGAGATTATTGAGAGGGATTAAAAGTAATTAAAATTATAATAAAAAAAAAAAATAAATAAATAAAAAAAAATTATGTAAATACTTGAACGAGTCTGAAAATAATAATTATCTTTTGTAGTCAAAATTTACAAGAAGAAAAAAAAAATAAAATATTATTAGCAATTATTGATATTATTATAAACGATAATTGAATAAATGATTAATATTTATAGTAGGGCGTTTACAGATGAGCCTTTTTCGATCATTAGGGCGAACTTTTGCGCGTGCTATATATTTTAAATACGTATATATTGTCATATTTATTGTATTAAGCTTAATATACCATATATATATATAAATACATATATATACAGGGGCGGATCGTAAGAATGCTTCTTCAATAAACCGTAAAATTTCACTTTAAACTTAATATGCAAAATAATTAATTTAGATTAATCGTAATAGTGAAAAAAAATATTCAATATATTATATATATATAATATTTTTTTTCATTCTTAATTAAAAAAAAAATAGATAAGCCATATAGATTATTAGTTTTACAATGTTTGAAAGTCAAATTCAATTTTTTGTAAAATAGTACATTTAGAATGCAGTTAGTTTCAGATTCAAATTTAAAAATTTATTCAATCTATATATATATATATATATATATATATATATATATATATATATATATATATATATATATATATTTAAACAAATAATAATATTAAATAAAAGACCAAATTTCATAATTAAGCATATTAATAAAAAAAAAAATTCACAATAGACAACCATAGTAAATAAATATATATATATATATATAATAAAATGAAAGAAGCGATTACATTATGTTTACTAGCAAATCTCACTGTACGTAAATTGGACGCGTTTTTTACGATCCACCCCGTATACGAACGTTTGTATGATAGTATACGCGTAACGGTGATACGCATTAGGACCCGCGGTCCCAAAACAAAAAAAAAAAAAAAAAACCATCCCCCTAAAACTAGAGAGAGAGCCACATTACTCGTTTTTAGCACTTAAGTATTCAGTTTTAATACTCATCCGTTCCATCTCGACCCGAATGTTAAGTCCGTAAATGTTTAAGGCTAGCCCTAAGTCTCGTTTTATACGCCCGAGTGTATTATGAAAACCCTGTCCGATTTGGTAGGGTTATGGCCGACTTTAAGGTACACGGGCCAAATGTATCGTTTTATTATTGTTCCTTTCTAATAATATGCATGCGTGCGTGTGTGCGTGCGTGTAAATATTTTGTATAAAAAAGTAATATATATATATATTTATTTTTTTTTAAATATAAATTTTGTATATATGATTTGATTTATTTTATTTCATATTGAATAAATGTGAATGTGATGATTTTTTCGATTATACGAAATCGTAAAATACGTTGACGTTTGCGGTGGCAACGCACATGTTCGTTTAATTGCATGCGGTTGCGCGTTTAAACCGCCGCGTCAATAATTTACATAAACAATAAAAGTAATCTTATTCGCCATAAATTAAAAAAAAAACTCGTAAATATTGAACATTTTTCAAAACGTCCGCATTAACTTATTAAATATTTAAAAAAAAAACATATAAACACGTATAATCTAATAATTATCACATTTTTTTTATATATCAATTTTATTGTTCTATATATATATATATATATAAATATATACGCGAATATTATTCATTTTATTGTACGATTTAGAAAAAAAAAATGCGATTTATCGCAAGTTGAGTCATATAAAAAATTAAATTTTCGTGATATTGAAGACATTCCATCCAAAACTGAAATTTTTATTAAATTGTATACGTATATTCTCAAATACCCAGAGGGCATAAAAATAAATAAAGTGATATTATATATATATATATATATATATATATATATATATCTTGATATGTATATAACAATTATAGCTGAGTCAATTCATTCTATATAAATTTATAAAATTTATAACGACATTCACCAATGATAACTAAATCAATAAACACTTCATACTTCATCGCATTCCGTATTGAACAAAACTTTTTTTATTTTCTTCAATATTTAATCATTCCATTCGTTTATTTATATATATATTTTTATATATAATTAGAGTGTGGTGTGTAATGTGTGTTTATTATTATTTTTTTTTGTATTTTTTTTTCTTTGAAAAATAATTTCGAAAATTTATTAAAATTTTTATGATGAGTGTCGAACTAGTCAAAAATGAAAAGAAATATTGAATAAGTTGTAAAAATTAGTTTCCGAAGGTCGGCTTTCATAATGATCTCAACATTTAGCATAAAATATATATAGATATAGAATATATGTAAAATATACATATTATATTTTACAAGCTTTAAATATTTATTTAATTAATTAAAAGTAGTTGTACTGGTAGATTTTATTATTGTAATAATAATAATAATAATAATAATAGCATTATATTGAAGAATAAAAATAATATATAACGGATGTCAATTTTTTTCGTATATTTTAATTTTTCGAAATATTTCAGCAATTAGTAAACATTGTAATTTTAATTATATATATATATATATATATATATATATATATATATAAACATATATTATTTTATTATTATGAACACGGCGTTCTCAAAATATATAAATAAATGTAATTAAAAAAAATTGAATAAACGAGAGAAAACAATGAATTAGAATTTAAAACGGAAGCCTTAAATTAAAAAAAAATACGTATAATTTATGTACTTGGAAATTTTACTTAAAAAATGTGTATGAATATATTTCAAAAAATAATAAAGCTAAAATTGATATATATATATATATATATATATATATATATATATATATATATATGTATATATATATATAATATTAGACTTAGCAATTGTATATATAGATTGCGTCCCATTTTTAAATAATATTTATTAGCTTTTAAATCATAAAAAATATTAATGTTGTGGATTAAATCAATTCATATTAAAAAAAAAAATATTAACAATTTTTTTAATACTAAAAAATAAACGTAAACATGCATAAGTTTATATATATATATATATATATATATATATATATATATATATGTGTGTGTGTATTAAAGAAAAATCTATATAATTATTCATGGAAAACTATAGAAAAATCCGGTCGAAAAGTCGGGACGTCAATGTTTTGCCGTCGCTTTTTGTTTTCATTGAAAAACGCGAAACGATTCAGACGTTAAATTTATTAATATATAAAAAAAATACGAGTAATCGTCATTTTACGAATATAATTATATATTTTTTTTTATTAGATTATTTCGCAGTATAAATTTTTCAGTATAAATATTTTAAATTCTGCAAAAAATTCCATATTTTTTTAAACGAATTTTTAGTATAATTTTTCTTTATTAAAAAAATATTTTTTTGATTTTTGAAATTCGTGAATATTATTCGTAAAACGAGATTTACACATATTTTAAATGTGCATGTATGACGTTTTAAAAGTCTAGTATTAGCGAAATATTTTATTTTAATATATATTATACAATTAAAATAATATTAATTTATAGAGACGTAGATTTTCAAAAAAAAAAAATAAAATTAAGTAATAATAATAATACGATTATAAAGAAAAATTAAAACATATTTAATCCGAAATTTAATTGTATAATTAATGTAATTAATAAATATTAAAAAAATAGAACGATTGGAACAAAGTATTATTATATACATATTGTAAATAAGTCTTAACCGATATTATAATATATATATATATATATATATATATTTAATAATTTAATTTTCAATTTAATTAGCGTTAATTTGCATTCGCTTTCATCGTCAACAATATTAATTTTTCGTAAATTATTCCATCATTAATTCGTTTCGCAATTTATTAATTTGTTAATAAACAACAATTATTAAAAATCTACAAACGAGCTTCAAGTATATATATATATATATATATATATATATATATATATATATATATATATATATATATATATATATATATATACATATTCATATTGAAAAAAAAATGAAAACTTATTCAATAATTTATTTCGTCATTATATTTGATTGAATGACGGCTATTAATTAATTAATCAAAAGAAAAATAAATAAATAAACCCGGCAATGAAACTATATTTTATTTTATACGAACGAATAATATAAATAATATAATTTATTTGCGCTGACGTTCTAAAAAAAATAAGATAAACGACTGAAATTCGATCCACTTTCAAAGGTTCGATCGAATTGTCTTATTGAAACGCCAGCCTTAATAATATGTGAAAAAAATACAACGTAAAATAATTCATATATATATATATATATATATATATATATATATATATATATATTAAAGAAAAAAAATGTTTTATTAAAAAAAATTGTCGTTAAATCAAGGCTTATCGCGCGTTGATCTTTATTTTTTTTTTCATTATTAAAATATAATAAATAAAATAATTTCGAATAAATTTGTCTTTGGTAAAAAAAAAATTAAGGCGTAATCTGATATATATATATATATATATATATATATATATATATTGCATTCAGATATATTTAATTATAATCGATAATTTAATTTTAAATTTCAGCTGAAAAAATATCGACACTCTTCTTCATTTAACCCTTCAGAATTTTCATATTGAACAGATTTTTTTTTATAATCAATCAAAACTATTTATTATATTTATTTTTAACAATATAATATAAAAAATACGGAAATAAATTATTTTGCTAATTAATTAACAAAAAATTTTAAGATCGATTTTTTATTAAAAAAATAAGACCAATTTTTTTTTATAATAATATTATCTTATAGCAACTGTTAATTTAATTATGAAACATATATATATATATATATTTATTTTTTTTTCAATTTAAATCAATTTTATTATCATTCTAAGGGTTGAATTGGAAACGAAGACAACATTTAATTTGTATACAAAAATGGAAATTTTCTATACACCGTGTACATTAAAATAATTCTATTCCAAAAATAGATAAAGATAATAAACGAAAAAAAAATTCATAAATAAATAATAAAATATGCCAAAGTCGAGTAAATTGATAACAATAATTCGTTTCTGATTTAATAATTAAATAGTTTTAGTAATGAGCAAAAATTATACATATATATATATATATATATATATATATATATATATATATATATATATATATATATATATATATATGCATATATAATTATTTTTAGAGTCAGTGCGCGTGTGCCTTGTAAAAAATGCCATAAATTTGACATTGACTAAGAATTTTTAACACTTAAAATGACTTTCGATATATAATAGATGTGTAATTCGCAATATGATCTTTTAGAGATCATCGCAAATGTGAAACCAAATCGCGTTTAATAAATTAAAAATGAACATTAAATATATTAAAAATAATTAAAATTATTAAAAAACATACTCAACTGACCATATATATATATATATATATATATATATATATATATATATATATATATATATATATATATATATATATTATACATTTTACAAATATTAGATTCAGATGTAGTAAACTCGCGAATTATATTATATTATATATATATATATATATATATATATATATATATATATATATATATATATATATGTATATATATATATATATATATATATGTATATATATATATATATATATATATATATGTATTCAATTGCCGGTTAATTTTAAAAAATAAAATGTAATTTAATAATAATAATAATAATAATGTGTAAATGTCGACATATATTTTTCGTTCGTTTTTATATTTTGTGTTTAACTCGATTTTATGGCAGTAACTGGGTCGTGAAAAATCCGAATGAAGGAAAAAACGATGGAAAATTCTTCTCGGGAAAATATCTGGTCTGTCGTGTATTATTAAAAATATATATATATATATATATATATATATATATATATAAATATATAATATATTTATATATATATATATATATGTATAATATATTATATTGAAACATCGAAAACTCGTGATTAATAAAATTGTATTTAAAAGAAAAAAATCAACAGCAAAGATGGAAAATAATCGTTAACGAAATGAAATTTATTTATTTGAGATCGAATATCGAAAATGGGGAGGGGAGGGGGCGCGAAAAAAATTAATTAATAAAAATAAAAGCAATATAGTCTTAGTGTTTGTGTCGCGATTTTAATTCATTTAATACTAGAGAAGCAATAATTAAATTTACGTAAACGTTTAATTGAAATGTGTTTGAAAACGAAAGCAATATTTATTAAAATTAAAATTTTTAGTAAAAAAAAATTATTAAAAATAATAATAATGATATTAAAATGAAAGCAATATTTTTTCAGTATTGTTTAAATACTTAAAATAGATGCTTCATATTCGAAATGGACCATTTATCTAAATCTAAAATCGCAGTTTAGATATTCGTCAATTGTGCTATATATTACTTTAATTCGATAATCAAAAATGAAAAAAAAATTCATTATTATTATTTAATTTTTCATTAAAAAAAATTCAATATTAAAAATATTCTCATCGTATATCAAAATTTGATACAATAGATGAAAAAAATAAAATTAAAACGACGAATTTAAAATAAAACTTGTGTCGGATTAACGAAATTCTGTCGTGCGACGTTTTTGTGATATTTTTTCAATTAGGATTTTCTCGCTGATATTTTCGCGTTTCAAACGGAATTATTTTTTATAAAAATTTTCACATTCAAACGCGTCCATATTTTATGAAAATTCATCTGAAAATTGTCCTCAATGCGGATGTGTTTTTTTTTCATAGAAAAAAAAACATGTGTAAAGCAATATTATATATAAGCAATATATGTAATTTAATATATTTATTGCCTATTTATACAAATTAAAATTTTTCAATTGTACTTTTTAGAGTACGAAATTTAAAAAAAAAAATTACATGAAAAACGTATTTTTATCTTAGAATAGCTTATAAATGTTTGATTGGTCTATAATTGAATATGAAAAATGAATTGTTTGCATGTAATATAATTTTAAAATTTATTACGAACGAAAAGCAATAATTGTTGCAATTTAGAATAAATTAAAAATGTACTTTATAAAATTTCGAGGCCTTCCTTTTAAATTTTGTGGACGTTTTCAAATATTTTCACATTCGTTCGTATTTTTTTTTGAATTGGCAAAATAAATTCTCGTTGAATTGATTAAAAATTAAAATTAAATATTTGAATTCCGTTGAAATCGACGAAAAATCGGCGAACAGAATCCCGTTATTAGAAAAATAAAATAAAAAAAAATTAAAATCGACGAAAATTACGAAAAGCAATAATTTTTTAATAATTGTTCCAAATTAAAATAGAAGAACAAAAAAAATGTTGTCAATCTTTCCTTTGTAATATGAAAGCTCAAACGTATAAGCAATATTTTATTCAATTTAATTATGTAGTTTTTATGATTATTATATATTTGATAATGATGTTATATGACGCGTTTGTGTGTGTGTGTGTGTGTGTATTTTCAGATCAAAATCAAATGTGATCATCAATTATAAATTCATATTAAATTTATACAAAATTAATTTCTAAATTTGTTTCAAAATTAAAATATTTCAGATATTATATAATGTATTAAAAATAATATATCAGAGGTGGTCAAGCTGCTTAATAGTCCGAGCCATTTTTCAAAATTTGAAATTATTTCGCGAGCCGCATTTAAATACGTATTTAAAAAAATATATTTATTAAAATTATTATTATTAAAAATATAAAATATGTGTATTGAATATAAATATTATTTTTTTTTACTTCCATTAATAATTCTTGGAACTCGTACATATATTTATCGAGAGTCACAAATATTTATTCAAAAAGTCGCATGTGGTTCGCGAGCCGCAGTTTGGCCATACCTGATATATAATTTGATACGTGCTAAATATGATTTTGAATCGATTTTAAAACAAATATTATTTATATGTCATATAGAGATTAAAGTTTAATTTAAAAAAATCTGAATCCGCAGCATACCAAAGTTATTCCTAAAAAAAAAATTCCGTATTGCACCTTGATTTGATCGCGGTTGATTTTGATCTATATATATATATATGCACTATGAAATGATGGAAAATTATTGATAGACGATTTTTTTGTCAGCCGAACGATGAGATTCACACACGAATGAATATATATATATATATATAATATATACATGAAATTCGATGCCCGACCGTTATGTGAATGTTATTGAAACGATGCCGGAAAAGCGTTTTTCTTCGATGGGAAAAGTAGCGACTACGGGAAAATGCCGGGTATTCAAAAGCAATAATAATTGTAGGTAGTGTTGACCGCGAACGTGTTAAATGAGACTTTAGGTCCCGTCGTTGCGGTTGACGACTTTAAATATACACGATATTATTATTACAAATATCGAATAAGATATGTGTAAAAATAATAATAATAATAATAATAAATTAATATTAAAATATATTGATAACAATAGACGACATAATGATTAAAAATGATAATAGTTATCATATTTCGTTTTGTTTATTATTATTATTATTATCATCTTTTTTTTAGTAGTTTGCGTGTCATTTTTTACATGTACATCAAATTCACCCCGAGTACGAATTATATTTTAAAACATTCATAAAAATATATTAAAAATATTTTCAGTATTAATAATATTATGAAAAAAAAAACATTAGTGCAGGCGTAGTCAACTTTTTTATTTTCAAGGGTCGCATTAAAAAATATGTAATATAAATTAGAAACAAAAATAATTTACTTATTATTTTCGTATATGATTCACATTAAAATAATTACTATATGTTCAAACTATCTTTTGAAACTGACACGGAACGATGTGTGACTAGTTTACAACGTTTCTTTTCCCATTATTGTCCAAAAATATAGATGAAAAATAAAATAATCGCCATTTTTTTTCACGATATAATTATAAAATTATTAATAATATATATTGACGTAGAAATGATAGAAAATGAGCTTTATTATCGTTGAAATTATTTTTTTCAATCAAATTGTGCTAATATTTAATTTCTTATTAATATTGTATAATTAATTTCATAATTAGTATATAGTTTGATAAAAATAATTTCAATCGAAACCCAAAAATACACGGGTTAAAGTGTAATTAAATAAAAAGCAATATTTATTAAAAAAAATCATTAATATTTTGTTACATATATTAGTGTTGTAGAAAAAAAAATAAGCAATAATTTTTCGGCATCGAAATTCAATTAATTTATCGAAAAATCAACGAAAATTCGCAACGCAATAATTTTTGGCAATATTAAAAATATATATATATATATATATATATGTATATAAATATAATTAAGTATTTAACGTATATATTTTAGCACGATTTTTTTCCTTTGTGTGTGATAAAAACGAACGTAGTCTGGGACGAAAGTATAATTAAAAATATGATAATTAAACGTATTAAAATATATATAATATAATACATCTATTTCGATATGAAAGTGTATAGGAACGATTTTATAATTGAAAACGTTAATATTATAATATTTTTTATCGTTAAAAAAAAATGGCGCCCTTTTATAAAATAGCGCCATCTGTGAACGTTTGCTAACGCCGTGTCTGTGCATTTATATGTTTTGTATCGAAGTGCGCGCATATATAAATATATATATATATATATATATATATATATATATATATATATTTATTTATTTATTTATATATTATGAATAACGCGATAATTAAAAGCTAGAAGACCAAAATTTAAAATTTCATCATTCAATATATATATATATAAATATAAATATAAATAAATTAAAAAAAAATCGACACCAATTCGAAAAAAAAGTAATGTTACCGATCTAGTTCGAACACGTCTTTTCATTCAAGTAGTTCTCAAATATATGCGCTTCAAAAGAAATAATATAATAAATATGATAATAATAATATATTAAAAAAGAAATGGGGAAATAAATCAATAATTTCGTAATCTACTGTCAATTTTGGATCAATTATGATATGTCACATTGTCTATGAACCGTCGATTATTATATAGCAATAAATAATTCGGTTACAACCGACTAATATATATATATATATATATATATATATATATATATATATATATATATATATATATATATATATATATATTAATTTATTAATATTATTATATAATTAATATAATAAATTTAGAAAATCGTAGAATTATATATATATATATATATATATATATATATATATATATATATATATATATATATAATATGTATTACGTTTGGAAATATAATTTATTTGAATGTATAGAGTATTACTTAGGCAACTATTAATTAATTAATTAATTATTAATAATTACCGTTAAAGCAAAAGATGAATTTGTCCAAGAATATATGAACTATTAAAATATGTACATCTAACGTAATTTATGTTCGATATTCTTATACGAAATACACATACACAGTTACACATGTACACATATTACACATACACACACACATATATATATACATACATATATATATATATATATATATATCTATATATGATTACCAAATATTGAAAAAACCATTGCTGTATTTTTGTATTTTAGAAAAATGTATAATGAATAATGATTAGATATGAAATTATAGATATTTACAGGTCATTGAGTATATATATATATATATATATATATATATATATATATATATATATATATATATATATATATATATATATATATATATATATATATATATATATATATATATATATATATATATATATATATATATATATATATATATATATATATATATATATATATATATATATATATATATATATTGTAGCGAATAATTAGAAGCATAATTAGTTTCAAATGAGATTTGCTTTGTTGTTTTTTTTTGTATTAATGCATATTATTTGAACTAATAATATTATTGATAAGAGCGCTGCAAAATATTTATTTCAATCTAAATATTATCATTTATATCAAATTCTTATAAAGGATTTATGTCCGTCATTTTTTTTTCAATATTTTTATTTTTTAATCGAATTTAATACATTTATTATATACATACATACATACATATATCTATATATATTATTATATATATATATATATATATATATATATATATATATACACGATTGTTCACATACGTAGTTTTTGCTTTAGTTGAAAAATTTTAATATGTAGTGAAAATAATAATAAAAAAAAAATAAATATTTATGACATGTAATACGATTTACCTTAGCGACGATAATACAAAGTATTATAGAATTAAAAAATATATTATTATTATGATTATTATTATTATTGTGTAACGAATGCTACAGATGATTGTAATTGATATTTCACGATGTTTGACATCTGATTTCTCTCTCTCTCTCTCTCTCTCTCTCTCTCTCTCTCTCTTTTTTTAATTAAATAATTATTTATTTAAATTACACGTGTTGTTTTTTTTTATTTTTTATTTTCATTTTCAACGTGTATTTATCATAAATTATATACAACGTGTAAATTGTACGAGAATAATTGCGACAAAAAAAAAAGTGTGTAAAGGTTATGATTCCTAAAAAAAAATATTATCAAATAATGTTTTCTTTCTTATAGAAAAAATATTATTAAGAACATGTAAAAAGTAACAAATAATTGACTTAAAAAAAAGACAAAAAGAAATAAATAAATTAATACAGATATATTAAATATATACAATTTTTTTTCCGAACGCATCAAAACGTACGATTATTATTATTATTTTCATCCATTATTATATATAAATATGTGTATTGATTGTATTATTTATCGATTATTATTATTGTAATTATTGTTATTATACGAAACAATATTGTGAAGAGCCAGCGCCTGAGCTTTTTTATTTACATTATTTCTGTGCGAAATTAATTAATTAATTAATTGATTGATTAAAAGTCAAAACTGCACGTTTTCATATATACATATATAAAGAACGTATTGATATATATAAAAAAATTAAATTATTTTTTTTTCATATATAAATATATTTTAATTTATATTAATGTACATGTTTTGTGGTTTCTTTTTTTATATGCGAATAATTTTTTTTTATCTTTATATATTACATAAATATATATTTATTAAAAATTATTTATTTAAAAATAATGCCATGAATTTTCATTGCGAATAAATTTGTTTTTTGTGCGCGATTTTGCGTTCAAAAAAGCACAGCAGGTGTCGGCAAAATAATTTAAAATAATATATATAATATATATATATATATATATATATATATATATATATATATATATATATATATCATCATCACGAATCGTCGTATAATATAAAATAAATATTTATCATTGTCCCGGGGGCGCATCGCTTTTTACTGCCAACAAAAAAAAATATTTTTTCTAATGGGGTAAATAAAAAAAATCGTACATATTATAAATTAATATATTTATGTACGATCGATTTTATTATAATTATTATAATTTATAATGAAAACGATGATAGCACGTTGAGAACGATGTGCAGTACGACGTTAATTAATTATTTATTTATTATTATTATTATTATTATTATTTATTATTATTATTACTATTATATACATGTATATATATATTAATAATTAATATAAAATAATGTAAAGAGCTCTTGCGCTGGCCCTAAAACGGCAATGATTATGTTTTGAAACGCGTGATTTCGAATTAACGAGTAAAAAAAAATTAAAAAAAAGTGCCATTGATTTTTCGAAACATTTTCCAATTTGAAATGTAATATTTTATAGTGTGATTTAATTATGTTTTATTTGAAAACACCTGCCGTGTTTTTGCGGATAATTTTTTTGCTAGTAGATATTTATTATAATTACTCCTCTTATGATAACCGAAGCCAGTTTATTAACTCTATAGGAGTGGATTTAATTAGACTGTAGTTTTTCATTAAAAAAAAAAATTAATAATTTTTCTATATAATATTATTAGATTATTATACATTTTTATTGATTCACATGCGTCTGCTCTTTAGAAACGTGAATTCTGGCTACGGTTATATCTCTTATAATTATGATTATGATTATGTAGTGAAATTATTAACACATGGAAGCGTAGAACAATTATCTAAAGGAGTAATAAATAAATAAATAAATAAATGAGTGAAATGCGAAAAGTATTGTGTACCGCTTATAGAAAATATATAATATTATATTATTAAAAAAAAAATATTAAAAAAATATTAGCATGCTTTGCGAAAAAAATATATACACACTAATGTATTTTTTTCCATTTATAAAAAAAAATAATGATTGATAATAATTGGAAAAAATAACATTCATGCGTCTATATATTTATTATTAAAATTTTTAATATTTTTTTTTTGAATTATCATTCATTTAAAGTTGTATTTTTTAATATATATATATATATATATGAAAAAAAAACAGAGATGAATTTTTGCAATTTTGCGACATTTTTTTTAAAATTTTTCTTGTGCTAATTTTGAAGATTTTTCCCTATTGAAAAATCTAATTTTCATTCAGGTGTATTGAAACTGTTTATAAAAAAAATGTCTACGCGTGATATATATATATATATATTTTAAATATATATATATTAAAAAAAGAAAGGACGCACACGAGAAAGAAAGGAACAAAATTCGGTAAGAATTCCTTGATTTTTTTTTTCAATTTCTAATTATCATTAATCCTTTATCCACAGTTCTCCGATTAAAAATTAATTATAATGAGACGAAAGTTTGAGAACCGACAGTGGCACTTTTTCGTTGTGATTGTTAATATTTAACAGTGAAAGTTTGACGAATGCTTTTATCGAATACAATTATAATTTTTGCGTGTTTTATTATTATTATTATTTTTATAAATATTTATTATTATTAATTTATTTATTTTAATGTTTATTTTTTTTTCTATCTCTACTGATTTATTTATTTTTTAATGAACGTGTAATTAAAAATGCATATAATATTAATATACATATATATATGTATTCATATTACTCATTTTATGAAAATGACGCGATTTCTATGTGTGTTTATTATGGAGATACAAAAAACATAATATCATACATAGTAAGTTTTGTATTATATTTTCGTAATAAATAGTGTAGAAACAATTAAAACAGTTTTTTATTTATTCATACATACATATAAATATATTTAAATAACATAAAATCCATAACACATTTCCTTAAATAATCCTATAATACATCAAAAAAAAAAAAAATAAGATTCGATAAAAAGGTAAGAGAGAATAAAAAAAAATGTTGAGAAACACTGGTCCAAATCGTAAATTGTAACATTTAAGCGACGCCGCATAATATATGCATACCATAATTCACACAAATAATTCCACTTACTCGCGGAAAATGCGAAATTTTCCAGCGCCGACGCCATTGTTTTCCGCGAGTTGGTTTTCTAGCCGGGCGGAAAAACTTGCCGTACACACACACACACACACACACATAAATAGACGAGTACGAAAAACACGCGGATATTTACAGTGTAATCGAAAAGTTTCAAAAACTAACTTTTATCTCATATATTTGAAACATTAAATTTTTTTTTACGATTATTTTTAATAAATAATCTGAATTATAAAATAAAAAATATAATATTGAATGAAATAAGCTTCAGTTTAATAAGATACACTAGTGTGATTAAAAAGTAAAGTGAAATTGTCATATAAAACTCCCGGGAATTAGGAAGGCAGGTAAATTGTATTTTTTTTCCTAGGTTGGTAGGACTGTCTATATAAAATTTGCCAAGCGTCGTTTGTCAAAAAGATTTAATTATCTCCGAGTTACACGTTTTTTACAACTATTGGTTTCTTCTTTATAATAATGCACCATGTTATACTGCATTGGTTGGTCACACTGCAACCGCTGTATTCGCCCGATTTGGCTCCGTGCGACTTCTGGCTATTCGGCAAACTCAACAGGCCAATGCCGTTGAGTTTGCCGAAACCGTTTTGAAACGATTTTGAAGATAAAAGCCGAATCGAAAAAGGTCTTAAAAGCTATATTGTTTCTAGGACTGGAAAAAGCGTTGTGTTATCAAGGGGATGAAATTGATTTGGATGAATAAATAAAGAATTTACATTTTATAAACAAATTCACCTTACTTTTTGATCACGGTGTTGGGTGAAATTGAAATGTAAAAAAAAATCGACTAGATCTGTAATCTGTACTCTTTTGACAAGAAAAACGAACGAAAATAGACAAGAAATGTCCGAACTAAGAAATTGGCGGCTATATAGTACGAAAGAGATAAACGACGTTCCATACGAGCGAATGCGATGAAAAGGGAAAGAAAATATCGTTTCTTTTTTTTTTCTGTAGGTAGGGCGGATAGGGCGGCCGAACGGCGGTACTAGCGGGCGAAAAATACGTGTCCCGCCTTACAGTGGGAGACACGTCGGCGAGCTTTCGCATTAGGGTCACTTGTTACGTTATCCCGAGGGAGTGTTTGCGACACAGGTTTGACGAGGGGGTCCCTTTTTTTTTGACTTTGAATGTATTCGCTTTAAAAACATTCACGACGAAATGCGAAAGTTTAGCAGGCAACAGGTTAACTATCGTTCATACAAAATAAAATAAAATAATAATAGGTGAAAAAAAAAACACGAAAATATAGGGTGTGCGCAAAAAAATAGACTATAAATGATCGTATTTGATTTTATAAAATAAAAATATTACAGTCAATTCTTGATTTACAATGGGATTTTAATTTTGTAATTTTGAACGTAAGTCGAATATCATACGATAATAAATAAGATAATATAATAGACATGCGTATATTATATAAGCGAATATAATTTTTAATTATTATTATTTTAGTATGTCAAATAAATAATTGCATACAAAAAAAAATCAGCATTATTCCGAAAGATTATCGTATGAAATTTTGTCAGTGGAAAATTATAAAAATAATATATGTGTATTTTTTTTTTGTCGTAACTCGAGAATTAACTGTTAAATTTTAACGATTTCTAATTCCTTTATTTATAAAAGTTTTCACTAGTATTAAAAATATATTTTAATGAGCAAAAACTGAAAATATTAATAAAACTTTGAAATTTTAACTATAATTGAAAAAAAAACACTAACCACTAGAATATTAATTAAAATTTTATTTTCATTTAATACATATATATATATATATATATATATATATATATATATATAATATTATAAAATTTTATTGGTTTTTATAAATATAAATATTTGTTGTTGCAATATCGGTTAAAAAAATATTTAATTTTTAAATACAAAAATAAACAATCGTCAACATTAAAAGTTTCCGATTAAATTTCCCATATTTACAAGCGGAAAAAAAGAATTCGATTTTCCAATAGAATAATTCATGATACCTCCCACCCCGCGCCGCTTTTCCTATATACTTATCCATCCCCACGCCGCGCGGAAAAACTCGCAAAAGTGTACGTACGTCGTATAAGGCGCACTTTTCCCGTATCGGTTTTTCTTCTCCCATTTTTTTTCTTTTTTGTATACCGCTCGTACAATATATATTTCGTTTTTTTTTTGTTCAGTTTCCCAGTTTTATGTGCGTTTTGTTGACCCTTCGTATTCAAAGTTGGAATTGTTCAGACGCATATAAGCTATCGGCGTTTATGGCCCGAAGCCGGCCCTGGATGGGCCGGATCAAAAAATCAATCCAGTCATAAAACGGGCTCAGTTTTTATGGCTTTTCGCATTTACGGGTCACGGGGGTTGAAAACTACTTGAGCCGCCCCATAACCCTCCCCCCCAAAAAAAAAAGAAAAACTGAGCACCTGCAGTTCAATCTTTTTTATACTAGAGCATTTACAGCTTTGCTATAAGGCGACGTATATAAGGGTAATAAAAATAAAATATCTATATAAAAATGCATAATTTTTATTATAAAAAAAATAGAATATTATATATATGTATATATATATATATATATATATATATATATATATATATATTAGATTTGATTTATGTAAATACGGATATCGTTTTATTTTTGTGTAGTAATGTTGGCGTACTTTAGACCTTAAAATTATCCAAATTTACCCACTCCACACCCCGTATAAAGTGGTCGAAACGTGCGAGCATATCCTTATTTTGGCGCAACATTTTCCCTTTTCTGGATTCGTAAATTTGTTTGTTTATTTATTTGCAAGTTTACGTCGACGTGGAACGGGGGGACGGGTTAGAAGACTGGGAGGGTAGGGGGACACGCGAAAATTTTCAGGAAATGATGAAATTAAGAGGGTCAGCGGACTCTCTAAATTGGATAATTTAAGGGTCGAGTCCGTATTTATATATATATATTTGTGTGTATGTGTACAAGCGAGCATTTGAACGACCCACTTAGTCATGACAAATGTCAAATTTTCGAGCTCGTCAGAATGCACGGCCGGAAAATTTTTTTGACATTTTCCACAGTGTTGACCTTTTGAGGTCGACCCGCCCTCAAACGACGCGGCACACGAACGCACGCACATTTCCGGAATTTGGCGTGCAATATAGAGAATTGCAACGATTGTGTTGGTTAATGACTATGGCGCCGATGATATTGCAGCAATCGCTAAAAAAAATAATATAATTATAATAAATTATTTATTATTATATAATTTTTTTTTTTTTGAAATTGTTTCAGGATGTTTTTATTATATTTTGTATATAAATTTATATATTATAAATTTAGGAAAAAGTTGTACTGATTATTATCGGTATGTTTTGTATATATATATATATATATATATATATATATATATATATATATATATATATATATATATATATATTAATAATAAAGTTTATTCAATTTTTAATAATTCATATAAAAAACTGATTTTTATTTTTTTTTTTATTTTAGAATTTGAATATTTTTTATCTGAACAATAAAATTATTAACATTATTTTTTTTGTTATATATTTTTAATCTGATATTTAATAAAAATTAATTTATTTATTTATTATATAATAACTGATTATTTTTGATCTAAGTTTAGAATGTTTCAAATTTTGTTGAATCAATCACAAAAATTTTTTTTTGGATAAAAATGCATTTATTTTAAATATATTATCGATATTTTATATCATAACAGTACTATCATTGATCGCATATACTTCATCATGTTCAATGCGCGCTTCTCAAATATTCACATCGAACGCTCAATAACAAAACATTCGATTCATCAATTATCCAAACGACTCAATTCTCACGCAATCTATATAATATTTAATATATAATCATGTATCGAAATATCGCCAGAGTTTTAGTTTACAAGCATTATCCCACGCATCGAATACAAAAAAAAAAACAACAAACCAGATGTTCCATAATTTAATTGGAACTGGTAAATGGGATGATCGACGATCGCCCTTACATCTCTCGAAAAAAAAACCCTACAACACCGCCTTTACCGCCCTTCGATTCACCAACATCCGTTCATCTCGTGACGCATCGGGTAACGAACCTAAAAAAAAAAACACAACACTCAATAGGCACAATGTCACGGGAATTGAACCCGAATTCTCACGGATGCCACGGGAAATTTTGCACCTGTTCATCTGTTGTCGTCCGCCCAGTAACCGCCCTTCCCTTTTTAACGCCCCCCAGTTTTATTTTGAAATTGCTCTGTTGATTGCGAGTAATTTATCGTTTTGTAAACGACGTACGACAGATGTTGATAAATTGAATTTATACTGTTTATTTATATAAATATTGTATAAATAAATAAACATGTGAAAATTTCAATATTTATTTCTTCTTTGATCATTTTTTTTTAATATGGAATATAAAAATTTGCATTCAAAATATAAATTTTCAATAAATCATTTTTTTTCATTCTAAAAATTTTAAATTATTTTCGTAAAAATATATTAATAAAAAAATACAGACCGAATAAACATGATATAGATATATTTTTTTATATAAACAATTCTTCATTTTATCGATCAATTTAATTCATATAAGCAAATGATAAAAATTTAACTTTAAAAATAAAATTAAAATTATATACAGACATATATTGAAATAATAATAATAATAAGATAAAAAAATATTTTCACAGTGAAAACAATAAATATATAATTTAACAACAATTTGCGTCAAAAAAATGGTAAATATTTGATAAATTTAAATAAAACACAATCAGAATAGAAAACGGCGCCATCTTTTTAAAAATGGCGAACGCTTATAAAAACACAATATTGATAATTATATACGATTTTAACGTCAAAATATATCAATTATCGATCAAAAAAAAAAAAATAAATAAATAAAATCAAGATATATTTTTATATATCAAATTAGGAAAGTTTAACATTGAATCGTCGATTATATTATTCTACAGCTTATTTATTTATATGCAAAATTAAAAATTAAATTAAATTTTAAAATATTTATTTTTATTATATAATAATACAGCAATTTAGTCGCGCAAATAAAGATATTGAGAGCTATATTCGATGCGGCATTAAAACATGTCCCGGGCCTGCGAATCAATATGTGAATGTAGAGCCGGATATTGATTTATTTCGCATAATACAAATTAATTATTTTAATCTACTTTAATGATTCATATTGTTTCGTTAATGAGAACGCCGCTTAATAAATTTAACAGCGTGCGCTCAATTATCGGTTGCGTTTTCAATTTTGACATTTCGATTTTAGCAAACAAACCGACTAGACGCTCAATCGAATATACAGCCGGCTCAACTATCCATCTATCTATCTATCTATATTGCTATCCGTCTATCCGTCTATCCGTCTGTCCGTTCGTTTGTCTGTCTGTCTCTATGTTTGTTTAATGAGGAACACTAGTCTAGCATATCTCATAGCGTAACGCAGTTGCGTCATAATTATACGTGTAAAATTGATTACGGCGACATATTAAACCGGGCGAGGGGAAGGATTAAAACTAGAGGGTGGGGCGAGTTCAAAGATCTATCTAAAATCGTCCGTCACTACACGGTTAAGCCGTTTTAACCCTCGAAGTGACGTTCACAAATATTATATTTATTTTAATTTAATTAATAATATATTATTTTTATTTTTTATAAATAATATAATAGACCGATTTGATAAATATTGAAAAAAATTCTTTTGAAATGTTCTATTATAATAGTAAATAATGGATCGTTCATGTATCATCATACATAGTGTAAGTTGATATATGCGAGCAGCGTTCGTCTTAAAGCATTAAGTGGTCTGAATTATTATAAAAAAATATATCGAACATTATATACGACACGATAAAGAATATATTTATTATTTACGATATTATTTACGGCAAGTATAAAGTAAGTAACACGAGCTATTTCATCTATTAGATTCACCATAAATCTAAATAACCGATAAAAATCAAAGTTTTATAGCGAATAAACAATTTTTAACAGTCAAAACAGCCCTTACATATATATATATATATATATATATATATATATATATATGTATATATAAATATGTACGCATAATGTAGAGCACACCTATTCGGATGGTGATATAAATTTCAAGAATTATATAATTCGGTTTGGCTCGAAAAGCGAACGGACTCAGCCGCGCGGAAGGCTTTCCAACATAAAAGAATTGCTCTTGCGGAAGTCCAAGGGCGGTTTTACGTGGGCGGGCGTTTATTTCGGGTGTGAGACGCCGCCGTTCGAACGCCACGGGGCGGCGGCGTTTGGGATTCGCGTTTGGGAAAAAATTTCGGTATGAGAAAGGTGGAAAGTGCGCCAAAAACTTCGGACATTAAATGAACTTTTCAAAAAGTCGCCATGCCACCGCGTCTATCCGCAGTAGCTGCGCCTCGCGCACACTTTTTGAAAAATTTTTGTCTCACACCCATCTATAGTATCGAACATCCCATTTCTACCCCTATATTCATCCCCCTAAATATATATATATATATATATATATATATGGAAAAATCAAAGGTCGGGTATAGGACTGATGACTCGATATAATAATTGAAAAAGATTATGTAAAATTTGTGATATATGTATATATATATATATATATATATATATATATATATATATATATATATATATATATATATATATATTATTTTTCAGTTGAGAAATAATTTTAAAATTTATTAATAATCTTACCTAGTGTCGACCCCCTCTCTCCACACTTATCCCCAATATATATATATATATATATATATATATATATATATATATATATATATATATATATATATATATATATATATATATATATATGAAAAAAATCAAAGGTCGGGTATAGGACTGATGACTCGATATAATAATTGAAAAAGATTACGTAAAATTTGTGATATATATATATATATATATATATATATATATATATATATATATATATATATATATATATATTATTTTTCAGTTGAGAAATAATTTTAAAATTTATTAATAATCTTACCTAGTGTCGACACCCTCTCCCCACACTTATTCCCAATATATAGATATATATATATATATATATATATATATATATATATATATATTAAAAGTTGGATATAGAACTGATGATTCTATGTAATGAAATTTGATTAAACCCATTGAAAAAGAATACGTAAAATTAGTAATATTATATATATATATATATATATATATATATATATATATATATATATATATATATATATATATATATATATATATATATATATATATTGTTAAATTTAAATTTTGAATTTTATACATAAATATATTTATGAAAAAAAAATAAAACAAATGTTATTAATTATTTAATGAAAATATTTATGTTACAAATATTTTTTTTATCAAAAATCAATATTTTATACATAGATAATTTATTATTATTATTTTACAATTTTATTTATTTCTTATAAACAATTTCATTTTTATTTTATATAAATATTTAAATTTAAAAACGTTTGAAATAAAATCGAAATGCATTTCGTTCGTTTAATCTAAAAGCTTTTCTTTTTATATCGATATAAAATCAATTATGAATATTACTTTTTTTTAAACGGAAACTAAAAGCTTGAATTTAAAAGAACACCGTTTTTATTTACACAAAACGGCGATATTCAATATGTAAATTTTATCAACTGTTTTTGATCAATGTTTGTTTTTTTTTAATCCTTTAATTAATCGATTTATACTATACGGATTTTTTTTATAATTTTTCATCCCTATTCTATTTACATTTTTCCAATCCAATTCTATTTACACTTTTATCGTTCAATTTCACACTTCCATGCATGAAAATCTACTTGACCTAGTTAGCATGTAGAAATAATAATTTGTATATATATATATATATATATATATATATATATATATATATATATATATATATATATATATATATCGATTTTAATCTTCTTACATACAATTTTAACTGTAATAAAAATTCATTTTGTATTCAATATTTTTCATTTTATTCGACATATGCCGAGATGTTGCGATATTTTTGATAACATAACACTGATTAAAAAGTAAGGTAAATTTTCTTATAAAATATATTTTTTTTTATTTATTCTTCCAAATCAATTTCATCTCCTTCAACGTAATCTACGTCCGATAAAACGCACTTTTGTCAAAATTTATTCCAGTTCTCGAAACAATGGAAATAGTATTTTTTCGGTATAGCCTTCAATACCTTCTTTGATTCGGTTTTTATCTCGTCAATCGTGTCAAAATGGCGTCCCCGTATTGACTTTTTGAGTTTGCTGAATAGCCAGAAGTCGCACGGTGCCAAATCGGGCGAATACAGTGGTTGCGGAACCAAAAAAGTCGCGAAGAACCAATGCAGTGTGACATGGTGCATTATCGTGATGAAAATATCGAAAGTTGTAAAAATACAATTAATTTTTTTGACAAACATACACTCGGCAAATGTTATAGACAATCCTAAAAATACAATTTATCCGCCTTCAATATCACCTTACTTTTTGATCACAGAAAAATATTTAAACTTTCTATGCAAAAAAAATAAATAAATAATAATAAATACAATATAATCATTCTAATAATCGTTTTTTATTATATTTTTTTTTTTTGTGCATAAACTCGTGTGATATGAGTTTAACACGCTCAGTTTAAACGTTCGTCAATTAAAGTCTTTAGAAAGTTTCGCTAGCTGTACGGATAGTCAAAGTTCTTAATGAGACAAATTTATAATTGGATAAATGGTGAAAATGAAGGAGAAATAGAGAAAGTTAATATAAATAATAATAATAAAAATTGAGAATTTAATGACATTAAGTTTGTGACTCTGAGTTCACTTAAGCCATCAAAGCATATTATATTTCTAAATATCCTGCAGGATACGGCTGTAGTGGTTGTAGGAATTGTAGTTGGGTATCAACGTTACCCGGCTACTGCTTTAATTCACTTTGAGCGCAGTCGTGTAGTTTGTTGTCGGTACGTTTAACGGACAAGGCGGGCAACAAACCCCTTCATCGGTTAGGGGATGAAGGGGTTGAGTTTGTATTTAAAGCGGACCGAGACAAAACAAAACGAGATATGTGGGGGAGGGGAGGCGGGGCCGGCGGACGCAGGCGGCGAAGGGGTTGAAAACAATTTGTGTGAAGTTCGTTGCCGCAAATTCGTTATCCCTGACTTCTTCATCCCCACTATGTTTCTGTCGCGATGGTACGGTTTTATTCGCCCGTTTCTTTGTCCGACGGCGTTCAATTGAACTCCCCTGTTTCGTAACATTTTATTTTTTATTTTTGTTCCGTATCGTTCTCAAACATTTCTCGTGTTCGTAATTTACAAATTATAATGTTATAATTTATATTTTGGAATGAAAAAACATTTTTTTTTCGCTTATATATTAATTTAAAAATTTTAATATATATATATATATATACATATATATATATATATATATATATATATATATATATATATATATATATATATATATTAAAATTCACGCACAACTTTAATACGATAAATTTGCATATTTTTTTCTGATATTTCAAATTAAACTATGAAAATTACATAGGAAATTTAATGAATAAATGTTGAATGCGAGCGCAAAAATGATAAAATTTTATTCATGAAAGTATGATTTTGATTATAAAATATAAATCTACAAGAGTATATATATATATATATATATATATATATATATATATATATATATATATATATATATGATGTATATATTAAAAAAATATTTAAATAAATTTAAATATAATTTTCAACCATATTATATTGTAATATTAAATAAATTTTTATTTTGCACTTTAAAAAAAAAATTTCAATCGATTGAAATTATTAAAAAAATATATAAAAATATTTATACGATATAGATAACACTGTCGAGAAACATTCGACGATCGTTTCCAACTAATTAATATAATTATAAATTATTTTCCGCATAAAGGAAAAGTATTCACTTTTTAAAAAGAATAGAATAGTACAGATGTTTAAAAATGAGCAATTTCAAAAGTAATTTTTCAAATATTTTCCCAGCGCGTACTTATTTCAGGAAAATTCATATATACAAACATATGGAAATAGCGACTCCGATGAAAATGGAAATTAATATATCAAACAGACTTTATTCTTTATGTGTACGCATTTCATATATTTCTATATGTATGAAGATCACAGTGTGTTTAAGAAATTGTTGATATTTTTTTTTCTTTTACATATTCAACGGGAACAATTGTCGTTATATATATATATATATATATATATATATATATATATATATATATATATATATATATATCATAATTGTACTATTTTTTCACATTTATCACATAAATTATAATTAAAAAATATATTTTTTTATATAACTTTAATATTATAATTTAATTTTGTGAAAAAAAATGTATATATTTTGTAATCTTTAGACTGTCCAATATAAAATAAGTCAAATATATAATTCTTAATAAAAATTAAAAATTATAATATTATAGATATGTGTAATATTATTTTTTTCATATATTTATAACTAGTAGACCAGTGTGCAAAATTCGATCGTAAATACTGAAATATTTTATATGAAATTATACAGTAATAAGTTTAAATAATATTTAGATATGGTAAAGATATATATATATATATATATATATATATATAATTTAACTTGAACGAAATTTATTTTTAATTCAATTTAATAATTATATATTTTAACACTATTATTATGACGTAATATAGAAAGCCATCGTCCCTCCTTTTCCCACCGCACAACAATTTCATCCCATCCCCTCCCTCTCCGAAAATTATGTCATCCACGCGAGTTCATTATTGCGGTGCGATAAACGTTGCGTTTGTGCAGTCGTTATCGTCGCGCAAACGTTCAAAGTTTAAAACGGGCGCGATGACTTTATAACCACCCTGTATGTATGCGAAACGACGCTCGTAAATAGGCTCATTCGACGAATACGACGAGGGGATGGGGGTGCGGGCGGGCGAAAGAGGGGGGGGGTAGCTGGGGTGAGACAGGTAATGTTTGAACTCGCACATGAAAACACGCGTCGCATTCACGAACAATCGAGTTTTACACGCGAATAAGATAGGCGAGAGGGGACGCGAGAAGATAGTAGAGGGGGGAGGGGTCGGGTTACGCACGCGCGAGCTCGCGCACGTCTCGTAAAGACGCTTCATATACGGACAACTCGTAAAAAATGATACGAATCTAATGTAATATCGCAATAAACTCTTCTTCGGTTGACGTTGAATAGATATAGCGGAGATAGAATCTGTCCTGTTCTTTTTTCTCTTTTCTTTTTTTTTTTTTGTGTAAATATTCTACAATAGATGATAATTCAAGATTCTTTCGTTATTTCACGGAATAATTAGAGTAACTTTCTGATATCGCGATTATCGATTAATTTGGAGACAATTGCATAAAATGTCTTTTCTACTATAAATAAATGTTTGTAGATGAAAAGTAGTTAAAAATTTTGAATATAAACAACGAAATATAATGTTATGAGCAATCATCATAAATAAACAATATTTAAATATAGCAATAGAAAAAATAATAAAATATTCAAAAGAAATTTTAAATAGACATCGGATACAAATATTTATACAACATTTATCTAATGAAATTATCATTCATTGTGAAAGAAAAAGTTCACTATTTAAAATTTATGTAGAATTAAAAGAATAATTTTAACTTTTATAAAATTGTTTTTGGAGATTTAGTTATTTTTTTTTTTATTTAAAATTTATATACAAAAATATCACTTTTGCTTAACAAAAATTAATAATGTTATAAAAATGACATATATATATATATATATATATATATATATATATATATATATATATATATATATATATATATATATATATATATATAAATTATTTTTGTATTAGATCTCAATAAATCATAATAGATCTATAAAATTTCGTAAAAAAAAAAATGAAATAGTCTATTTATTTATTATTATTTTCGAAGCATCCTGTATATGGTTATAGACGTATGAACCTACGAGCGAGTAATGAAACGGAAACAAAGGGACAATTTTGTAAACGAAGCGTAACATCTCCATCTCTATACGGCGAAAGAATTTTCTCAGTCGCCGTAGACGGATGTTATGCGTAATAAAGACGCATCCACACGATAGCGAACTGCGAAAACGGAAATTGTGAACGAAATATATCATAAGGACATATTATTGTGCGTCTTCCGTCTTTTTTTTTTCTTCTTTCTTTTTCAAATATATTTTCTTATTTGCGTGACGCTCGCAAATTTTAACGACGTGATTATTATTCGCATTCATTATGAATTTCACGTGCGTGTAAAATAAGAAAATGACATCATACATATCATTAAATCATTCAACTAATATATATATATATATATATATATATATATATATATATATATATATATATATATATATATATGTATGTGTGTATGTGTGGTAACGTACATGTACTTTAATTAAATATCGTAAAATTTGATTTGCCTTAATAAGCGAGCGAATAAATAAATAAAAATAACGGTGTTAATAGTAAAAATTAAGCTAGCATCATAGATCAGATGCGAGCAATAAATAATGTATCGAGCACAACAAAAACAGAATGAAATCGACGAAAACAAATCAACGCATTTCGTACAACGAACTACTAGAAAGTGATATATATATATATATATATATATATATATATATATATATATATATATATATAAATAGTTCAAAAGGAAAAATACGTTCAACTTGAGCACCGGTTCTCAAACAGTGTCACATTATATTATAATTAACAATGTTAATATATTTTAAATTGATCTACTATTACAGAGAATTTTTTTTTAAATCACCAATAAATATATAATTATTAAGCATATTATTATTTTAAAATAATATTAAAAATATATTTTCTTTTTTCAATTTATTATAACTATAGCTGCATAAAAATAATTTATGACTGATAAATAGATATATTATGGATAATAAAAGGATTTTCTTGTTGCAATAAAAATACAGATCTTGAAGATTTGTAATGTGACGCAATAAACTCTTCTATCTCTATACATCGTTCTTATTGCATCATAAAATATCATCTTAACATCTATATTATTATTAGTAGTCTCTTTAAATATATAAATGATTGATTTTTGTTACATTCTGCTATAAAATGGCGACATTTATCAAAAAAAAAATGAAAATGAATATTTGTACTTAAAAATAAAATCATTATTATATTTGATATAATGTATGTTCGTGACATAAATTCAATCGGTGATATCAATCAATCTACGATGACGACAACAACGATTATGATAGTGATTACGATATCGATAAACACCATAACGATATTACATCAAAAAAAAAATAAAGTACCAAAAAAAGTACAAAAAGTTTTGAAAGATTCCGATAAATATACACGTATGCGAAAAAAAGGCTGACTGTCGTACTATATATATATATATATATATATATATATATATATATATATGAAAAAAGCAAAAAAAAAATAAAATAAAATAAAAAATATAGAATAAAAATGAGATAAAGGCGCGCGACACGAACCGGTGAAATATATTTTATTTTTCCCGGGTTTTCTTTTTTTTACTCATTTTTTTTTTTGGGGTAGTGTGGGGGTTGATGCGAACAACAAGCTCGTTTCGGTAGTATCACTCTACTTTATCGCTTAGAAACGATATGCCCGAAACATTATGCTACCTACAAAATGGAAAATAAAGAACGGTAGAGAATTTCCGGTACGAGAATCTCCCATTTTTACCTAAAAAGAGCTCCGATCTTGAAATTTAGTGTTAGAGAACGAACCGAGTCCACGATTTTTCTGCGACTATTTTAAAAGACGACTATATATATATATATATATATATATATATATATATATATATATATATATATATATATTCCACTGGAAGGTTCATCGGAAAAACAAATATTAGAGTATAACTCGAAAATGTCGATTCGGAAAACTGCGGGTCTTATACTATATATATATATATATATATAAACATACAATGCTCAAAAAGTAATGTATTTTTTGCTATGGAATGAATTTTATATGTTGGTTTGCGCCGATGTTATCCGCTATGAAAATCTCCATTAGATATTATTACACTTGTATCGGCGTTTCTTTCGATATTCAAAACGTTTCTGGATTTTATATTTTTTGATATAATTTTGAGCTTTTACAGCGATGCACTTTAATCTCGCGCATGCTCGCGAAATGATGATTATATTAGCGGGCAGTGTCCGGCGAATGTGTAAGATGTGTTTGATGATTTTTTTTTTGCCAAAAATTCGACTCATATCGTACCACAACCGCCGTATTTGCCAGATTTGACAACGTGCGACTTCTGGCTATTCAGTAAACTCAACAGGCCAATGTGGGGTCGTCGTTTTGACACGATTGAGGAGATAAAAACCGAATGGAAGAAGGTCTTGAAGGCTATACTGTTTCGAGGACTGGAAAAAGCGTTTTACTTTGAATGGGATGAAATTGATTTGGATATATGTATGTGATAATACCGATATTGAGTATACAAAGAGATCCGAAATATTTTCATGAGCCTGATAAATTTATTCCTGAACGATTTTTGAATGGCGTTTCGGATAATAATTTCAAAGCATTTTACGGTTTTGGAGATGGACCTAGAAATTGTATTGGTGAGTATACGACTATGATCAGAAAGTAAGGTGAAACTGTCTATAATATTTGTCGAGCGTTTGTTTGTCAAAAAAAAAAAATATCTTCAAGTTATATGTGTTTTTACAACTCTTGGTTCACCACATCATTCTGCATTGTTTTATTGAGACTTTTTTTTTTTTGCCAAAAACTCGCAACCACCGTATTCGCCAAATTTGACCCCGTGCGACATCTGACTGGAAAAAGCGTTAGCAAATTGCGTTCAACATCGAATGGAATGAAATTTATTTGGATGATTAAATAAAGAATTTAAATTTTATAAACAAATTCACCATACTTTTTGATCACAGTGTTATATAATATTTGAACGTTTAATGTATAGTTAAAACGCGAAAGCTAAAAGCAGATTAAATAATGAAACGGACTCCACAATAAACACGAGTAAATTGCACCGGTTTTATGTGTGGTACAGTTTCGACAATTCGTATCGTTTACGTTTTAGGTTCGCACGCCTGAAACTTTATAAGAGAATTGTCTAAAACGAACTTGTAGAGCTTTCAATGGTAAGATGTAAACGTAGCCCGATTGCATTAAATTTCTCCCACCCCCCCCGCCGCCTCCCATCCCGCGTTTAATTTTCGAACGCGTCACAAACTATGATAGTTAAAACGAATTTGAAATCTCGCACGCGAAATGTGCTCGTTACGGATGACGTATTTCGCGACAATGTACGTGTTAAGCGGGCGGTGTCGCGTTTGTTTTCAAGTCGGACCCGTGCACGAATACGACGATGCCGTACGTATTGTTACAGTGTGAAACGTTTTATTAATATAATATCATATATTTGTTACGCTATGCTAATTAAAATATATTTATATAGATATTATTATTTATTGTCTAGTCTATTAAAATTTATTATATATATATATATATATATATATATATATATATATATATATATATATATATATATATATATATATATATAAAAGTGTGTACAATAAATAGTTAGAGATTGTTTTAAAGATATGTCGTGAAAAAAAAATGCAATCATTCAATATAATTCAAAACTTTGTAGGTAATTTTTTTTAAGAGTACTTTACTCTTATTTTTCGTTTTTTTTAAGAGCACGAATTCTCTAGAAATGACTACGTTTTAGCAGTTTTCCTTAGAAAATTTCCGTTTTCGTTTTTAGAAAACGCAATTATCTTGCGGAGAAAATTGCTTCTCTAAAATCCTTTTAGCATAATATTTCTCTAATGGAAACACATCTTTTGACGTGAAACTTCAACCGAAACTTTTGCTGAATCATTCTTATTCGTTATCAGTTTTGCACATTTCAATATTTTCAATTTTTTTATTATCTTAGTATATCAATTTAAAAAAAAAATCAGAACGCACATAAAATTTATAAAATATTACAAACGATAATTCGTTGTAAAAACTAATTACGGCGCACACGAATATATTAAGCCGCGGAAAAATGAAAAACTAAATTGGCTCCGTCACAGTTAAGGGGTTAAAGCTTAGTAACCCGTGTGCGTTCACTTAATGAAAAATGAAATTTAAAATGCAATATAAACGTTCGAAAAGTGTGTCGTCTGTGTGTGTGCGTGTGTGCACATCTTCATACACAAACTATAAAGAAGCTTTCGGCTCTTAAGCTTTGAAGCACACTATAAAACACCGGCGAAAATAAACGCTGAAACACCGAGTGGAAATTAGCAGGCGGCGGGTTCTCTTAGTGCCGCTGCACAATGGCTATTGCATTATTTAACGGCATAATGGGAAGTGCATCTATGCTCGTGTAATTTTTATGTGTTTTCAACATTCGAAACGAGAACGATAGCATTCAAGGAGATAATGGATTTTTTTTCCTTTTTATTTTTGGCACTCGCGAACCGCAGTTTTGAACGTTTCGTTGGGTAAACAGATTTTATTGATATATAACACTGTGATCAAAAAGCAATGTGAATTTATTTATAAAACGTAAATTATTTACTTTTTTCTTCCAAATCACTTTCGTCCCCATCAAAGTAATCCACGTCCGATAAAACGCACTTGTATAGCTTTCATGACTTTCTTCGATTCAGTTTCAAGGCGTCCCCGCATTGAACTTTTGAGTTTGCTGAATAGCCAGAAGTCGCACGGAGCCAAATCGAGCGAATACGATGGTTGCGGTACGATATGAGTCGAGCTATTGGCAAAAAAGTTGCGAAGAACCAATACAGTATGACATGGTGCATTATCGTGATGAAAAAACAAAGTTATATAAGCACATGTAACTTGGAGATAATTAAATCTAGGAAAAAAAAATACAATTTATCTGCCTTCTTAATGAACAAAAGTCTAATGTAATATAAAAATATCGCTCATTTATTCACAATAATTTTGTTAAAATTCTTCATTGTCAAATAATAAAGATTGAGCGTAAAGCTTACGACTCCATCGATAATATGATATATCAGATTTTATCTTTAAAAAAAAAATATTGCACTATCGTCACCAAATCTATGATCAATCTCTATTTATTATATTTTTAATAAATTAATGGATCAGAATTATAACTATAATACATAACATTCATGTAATACCAATATTTTGAAGCGTCAAAATGGCCAGTTTACAAATATAAAATTGAAATTTTTATTTATAAAAAATATCATATAGTATACAATATTATATTTTAAACGTGTGAAATATAATTCTCTATATATTCGACAAGAATGAAAAATATTCAAAAACCAATAGTATTATATATATATATATATATATATATATATATGGAGTGCATATATTTAGATGAGAATGTTTCACATTTATCTATTTATATGATATATATATATATATATATTCAGGAGGAATATTTGTAAGTCTTCGTACGGATTTTCGATACGGGATTCCACGTGCGTATATCCTGGGATATAAAGGGACGTCTTCGGAATAACCGCTGTCACATGTGGTCAATTTCTTCGCGCGAGAGACCTTCCCTTACGATAAGTCGCACGGAATGCAAATTCGCTCGGGACACCACTCGGGGCGAGGGAGGGGGACGGGGTGGGGGAAACCGGGACACGTTTCCCGCGTTTAGGCATCGCGCTCGGGAATCGAGCGCGAAACGGGCCCGAAGCGAAATTTTCCAAGTGCGGGCGAGATAGGCGACCGTTTCAAATAGCGTAAAGGTGGAAAACTCGCGGAAAACGCGCGCGAGGAAAATCACCGCGGACAAAAGTGATGAATGATCCCCCCGGGGGGGGAGGAGAGTGTGAAACAGGGCCGCCGAATCGGAATCGAAATCGATGCTAAAATAAAAATTATCTCTCAAAATCTAGATTTTATGCTGATAAGGCGCTTCGTCTATATTTTGAGGTATAATTACGCCTATAAGTTTTTCTCTTAAATGTACTTTTCTTCTTACAGATTTTCATTTATCTATTTTTCACTTTTGAACAATAATATATATATATATATATATATATATATATATATATATATATATATATATATATCACAACGTCATTATTATAAACGTATATAAAAATTTCTAAATATATATATAAGAATTAGTGTTTTTGTTTAATATATACATTAAAATTAATATTTATATATCGATTTCACATCCCTATCGTATGCCATACTGGCTTACTCTCCCCTTTATTCCCTTTTATTCCCCTTTACGACCGGTGCGTACATTCAGAATCGGAATTCGGTCGTATTCGCGACACGCCTACATCTCTCTCTCTGGAAAGTTTCCCTTTTATTTCGTTCAATTCCATCGGATTTTTTCTCTTTTATTTTTCTCTCTTTCTATCTCACTCTCTCTCTCTCTCTCTCTCTCTTTCTCTCTCTATCTATTTATTTCTTTCGTCTTTCACAGTTCTGTTCCTCTTACGAACCTGTATGTTTAGGAGTTGTTCCGCTACTATTCGTCGTCTTTTTTTTTCTTTTCTCTTTTATTTCTTCTTCACTCTTCTTTTTCTTTATGAACGGGCGCACGGAGGAGTCCCGTTCGTTTTGTTATTCTTCAGATGGTGCTCTCTTGCGCGTGCGGCACATCCGGCGCTTTGCTTTATGGAAAACAGTTGGATAGAAAGTTACCAGACCAAACTTGCCCAGTATAATATATATATATATATATATATATATATATATATATATATATATAAATATAGGTGGGGTATCTTACGCTTAACACGAGACAAGTGGATGATGCCGGCTTACGGTCGGCTTTTACCAGGAATCAATCCTTTGAGCAAAGATATCGTACATTCACAAAATCGAAAAGAATGTGCAAATTCTAAAGTTTTCATAGAAAAAAAAAATATCAATCAAACATATAAATATTTCAGATATCATCTGAACAACGTCCGCTACTTGTGAAATTATTCATAATGATCGATTAATATAAAAATATATTTTAAACTTGAATTTTTGGTAATAATTATTGAAAATGATATATTTTTTTAAATGAGAAATCAGTAAAACTTTCAAATATATATATATATATATATATATATATATATATATATATATATATATATATATAAATGAGAACATTTGGTCACCTTATATAATATTATAAATTCATTACAAAAATAAATCTAATTAAAACATTCGAATTGAATAATTCTTTACAATGACATAATATACGGCGTATCGTTTTTTTTTAATACGTATTAATTACGTCAATTAGAGAAATTTCAGCGGACAATTTGGGCGTTTCAGAGTTTTCAGGCGGCGTTTTAATTACTACAAAACTGAATCATTGAATAGCAGTGCATGCAAATGAAGTAAACCGTTATGTTAAACTCGAAAACTGTTCATAATAATTAAATTACTCGCGCGTGAATACGATGTTGACTACCTGTGATGTCGTATAAAATACACATTTGCCCGTATGTAATCGCAATGTATTAACCGATATACAGGCACGGACGATAGTAACCGTTTCATATTAAATTAATGTAATCGAATCGTCGATATTAATATTGTATAATATATATATATATATATATATATATATATATATATATATATATATATATATATTTGATAAATATCGTTCAAATATTACGTTTCGACATGAACAATGTTTGCATCTAAAAAAACAATTTTGAGTTATTGCTGCATTTCAATTTATGAACGTTCAAAAAATTCAACAACTAGATTTATTTTCTAGCGGCGTATTTTATTCAAAAGTTGACATTTTTATTCAAAGGGTTGATCGTGGTTGGTTTATTGTATTGTATTGTTTTATTTTATTTTATTTTTATTTTTTGAGCGCTTTCAGAAACATTTGTATTTTTAGTTTTTCAGTTGTAGTACTATTAATGTCAAAGCGCGGCATATGCAAATCAAAATTTATACACATACAATTTTTTTTCAATTTATTTATAATATATATATATATATATATATATATATATATAATATCTGGAATTCTACAAGTGGAAATATTATAAAACGTTGCAATTATTTGAAAGATACTAGAGCTCGTTCGGTTTAAGGTTTGTTTCATAAATTTTCAACCCCCGAATTATTATTATTTCGCGTATGAAAAGTGGCAAAGGAGTCTGGTATATTGCAAAATATGAAGAGTGCAACGAGAAGATATCTGCTTTATATCACGTCCTACTTTTATTATTCCCTTTTTCCTTCAGTCCGGAAAAAAAGCCATATATTTTATGGCGCCGTGTCCAAAGAATGTCAAACCATTTCAAAAGGAATGCTTTATTACCTCTAGTCTACAAAGTACAACACATACACACTTATATATATATATATATATATATATATATATATATATATTATAACCAATTACCCCCCATTTTCAATATATAAATATATATATAACTTTCTTATATATTTTTATTCAAATACACTGACTTACAATTTCATCGAAATATTAAGCAATTTTTGATATATGAATAGAAATTAGAACCATCCTTTTAAAATATTATATTAATTTTTTTATAACATATAGATAAATATTATTTTTTTTTAATAGCAATTTTTATCAAGAATTCCAAATTATTATTAATATTTTTTATATATTTTGATTATTGTGTATTTATTGTCGATTCCTTTACGATATTGCGTTGGTTCTTCGCGAATTTTTTGTCAAAAACTCCACTCATATTGTTCCGCAACCAACGTATTCGCCTGATTTGGCCCCGTGCGACTTTTGGCTATTCGACAAATTCAAAAGTTTAATGAGGGAACGTCGTTTTGGCACGATTGACGAGATAGAAATCGAATCGAAGAAGGTCTTGAAGACTATTCCGAGTGTTTCGAGGACTAGAAAAAGCGTTGAAAGGGATGAAATTGATTTGGAAGAATAAATAATGAATTTACATTTTATAAACAAATTCACCTTACTTTTTGATCACAGTGTTATATAAATTTATATAAGTATGTGAATTTGTATGACGGCTTACGGATAATCCTCAACTATATAAGTTGCACAAGCTATTGATTCACAATTACGATGTGGAAGTGAAAATCCGCCATCGTCATAAACCGAAGGTACTTTTACCTGTCTAACAAAACCTGAAGCTGAAACAACTCAATTATCCGAACATCATAGCCCGTTGACAAGTTAATTCTGTAGAGCGACCGACTGTTCGGAATCCCCGGGGAAAACCGGGACCATGGATTTTCCGAGCCAAGATTCTCGAACGAAAAGGCAACTTTCAAATCAAAATATACAAAGGAAAATTCACACCAATTATTTATTCGATAGATGGATGAACGTTTTTTATGCGCAATTAAAATTACAAATATTTGTCGATTTTTATAAAAATCAAATTTTTTCATATTTTAAACAATATTCTAGGAAAACAGTCAAAATATATCAAATTTAGATAATTTTATTTAAATATATATACAGTCATTAACTGAAAAAAAATCGTATTAAATTAAGTATTTAATTTATTTCTAAAACGTTGGAGAAACGCTGAATTTTATATATCGTAAATGTATCAATCGAGATAATTGAAAACTTTGTGTTATTTTAGAAAATTTCAAGAATTTTCCATTTTTAGATACAATAAGCCAAATTGAAATAACCGTCGCCTTTCATGAATTCAATATTTTAAAAATAATACAATCGATTACGACTGGCGAACAATTGAATTACCACCTGTTAAATGTGCTGTACATACGGTTTATTGAGAAACTATATTATTAATATTTAATAAATATTATATATATATATATAGTTTTATTTAAAGTTAAAAATTTTCCGATTTAATCCGATCGTTTTGCAATTACGACACACGTCGATCGACGTATACTTTTTTTTCTTTCCGTTTTTCACCGGAAAATGTCTTTTTTTTTGAAAACTGCGACAGAATTTAATAGATTTTAACATTTATCCGTCGGTGGACCATTTGAATGGATTCGCGAATGCATTTTTTTTTGACTTTTTACAACCAACAAACACAAAACGATAGTTTCTACGTGAAAACTGTCAAAAGCAAGACGGGAATAAAAATATAAAAGGGGGGGTCAAAAAGCGGTCCGTTATATATTTTTCTATTTTTTTTTTCGGAGCGTTGTAATTAAAAAGGAAAATTTTTCCGACGAGTTTTTACGTTATTTTTGCCGCGTTTATTCGCGTCGCTTTTCCGCCGACCGGAACCTCGCAGTTTTAGCGCCGCTTTTTTTTTTTGATTTCAATTTTTCGCTACCGGAAAATAAAAAGCTCTAAACGTCGACTACAGGCAAAAGACTGCGTTGAATGAGCGTTCGCCATTGTCGCTTTTAAATGTTTAAAAGCGCTGGATTTTTTCTTTGTTTTATTTATATTTCATTTCCGCTGACTGTGTGTTACATTCTGTAATTATTATCAAAAAAAAAAAAATAGCTTCAAAACGAAATCAATAGAAATTTTTTCGCTTTAAAAAATACGACAATTGATATATATATATATATATATATATATATATATATATATATACATATGAATTTTTATATTCATATATTGATATTTAAAAAAAAAAAGTTAAAATAATGCTTTTTAATATTTAGTTGATAATTATGCTGAAAAAGACGACGGTTTACAACGTTCTTACCCTCGAATTAAGGGTGAAATAATGAAAAGTAAAGAAAATATGCAAATTTACAGCTTCCTCTCATTGTTATAGAATTAATAAAATTTCCGTAAGATCCTCCCTTTTCGTTGTTATGTAGAATATTACCGAAATAGAATTTAAAATTATAAAGAAACATTGCATGTTTTATGATATTGTGTATAAATATTGTAAAATATGTGATATTTTTTTATTATTATAAAATAATTTAAAATTTGTATTGATAAAAATTAAATATTTTTTTTTATTAATAAATATAAATAAATATATGCAATCGCAATACGGCTAATTTAGTTTGCCGAGAAAACGCTGAAAAAGAACGGTTTCAGAGTTTCGGATTTTTCAGACGTTTCGTTGTTTGTGCCGCTTTCTAAACTTCCTCCACGAAGAAATTCAACTGAAATTCTAGCGCATACTGCATAGAATAAATGCAAGATAAACAACAACTAAACAACAACAACAACAACAAGAATAACAAGAACAATAACGACAACGACAACTGCAACTTCATAACAACGGTATCAGTCGGATGTATCCATCGAGCGATTTATGAAATAATGATATTTTTCGAAATAATTTTAAAATGATGAATTGATTTAATTTAAAAATTATTTTTTAATCTTTCTCGAAATATTCAGAGATGTAAGAGATTCATATCGAATATCTAGATATCCATTTCTTATATAAATATTCGTAATCAATTCAATTCATATTCGAAATTAGTCTCAAACAGCGGACAGTATTAATATCGATCTCTCGAAATAATACCGCTATTGTAACAGTCGGGATTAATCGAATTTAATAGAGCCGACGCCGGCGAACGGGTTATATTCTTCGTATGGGCTTCAAACGTACTCCAGTACGCTTCGTGCGCTTTTCGTGTTTCCTTTTAACCCCTTAAGCCCGGCGGCCACTTGCCGAGTTGGTCGAGATTTAGCCTAGATTAACTATTATTCACGGGATGCGAAGCGCGTTTTATTCAGCGAACGGTCATAAATTTAGACCGGCTTAACCCCATCGCTGCCGTAGTGTAGTAGCACGCTTAAAACTGAGGCCTCGTAATTCCGGGGTGAACACTTTTACTCTGGTTTAACCGATTCCAAATCCGAACATTGTTCACTTATACTCTTATAGTATTGTGTAGCGTAAGTGGCTCCATCTCTGTTTCGCGTTTCGTTTTTATGCTCGCCGCACTTTTCTTAAGCTTTTACGAGAAGATACCGCTTATTTGTACTCTCTCTCTCTCTCTCTCTCTCTTTTTTTTTCATTTTCATTCACTCTCGCTCTTTCTGTTTTATTATCGGCATTGTCGTATACAAAACACCATTATAAAGACCCACAAATATAAATTGCAAGCGGAATTTATTAAAGACTAAAGCAATTAATGTAATATTTAAGGATAATTCATAAATATATGCAAGCAACAAGTTCATCTTTCCCCCATTGTTAATTATATATACATATATATATATATATATATATATATATATATATATATATATATATATATTATAAATAAATTGATTAATTATATGAATAATTATGAAATATATTATATTAGAACAACAATGTGAATACGGTATAAATGATATGAAAATACGACCATAGCGTTTTTTTTTAAATCCAAGCAATTTAATTATACACACACACACACATAGGGGTATGTAAGTCGATTCTCACTTCATTTATTAAATTTAAACGCTGTTCAAGCAATGCTATTTTATGACGTTGCGGTGTTCTCGTTAGTTATAACTTCTGGTTGGGCATAGAAACGAAAGTTCCATATTCTCGGATATATAGTTTTCCGGCAACGTTTTAACTAAGCCAATACGTCAATCATCTTGCTGAAAGTGCCGGTTCATGTATTTATATATATATATATATATATATATATATATATATATGTGTGTGTGTGTGTGTGTGTGTGTGAAACACAAACTCTTCAGGCTTATTGTCGTTATTGCTTTTCAGCAGTCGCAACCTCAACGTTTTAAAGTATGACATATTATTAAATGCAACGTGCATTGTATATACTCGAATATTAAACAATATTTATTGTTTTATTTTTTCTATATAAAAAAAAAATCGAATAACCTTAATAATATATAATTTTATGTGATTTAATATTAAAAAAATATTTTTATTAAAATAGCGCATATTTTTTTTTTAATAAATATTCAATAAGTGAAAATAAAAAAGTAAGTTTGACCCAATTAAATGAATTATTCACCGTTTCGTCGAAATTGAACCGTAAAATGACACGAGCGTTTTACATATAAAAAATTAATAATACGAATGATCAATAAGTAATTGGCGGTATATATATATATATATACATACAGAAAACGGCAATATTAAATAATGCACAATGTCCGTTCGTTGAGCATCGCTACAAATAATGGTTCGTGTACGCAAACGTTTATTATATATATTACGCGTGTTCGCGTACATGTTCGCCGAATGGCGCCGACGGTTCGAACGTTTGACATGTGGCCGCTCGTTGTATATTTCGCCGTGAGGGCGGTCGGTGGGGTCATCGGCGGAAACAGATGTCGACCGTCCGATTTCCGTTTCGACTATGCGCACTGAAAACGTTAAAATTTCCCCAGTAAAAAAAAAAAAAGATCTAATAAAGCTCTAAAATAGACAATATCGCAATTATTCATTATTTTAAAATACACCCAACTCTTTTTTTACACGATATTTTTGTGCACGATTTTGAAATAACGCGGTTCATTTATTTGTTCTAGAGCGAATTTCTAAAATTTTTATTGCATACTTCTATAAGTTTGACTTGTCTGTTTGTTTGGTTGGAATTTTGTAATCGATTTTTTCAGCACTTTCCGTTGTCCGATTGAGCTGAAACTTTTCATATTGTACACTCTCGATGACAATGCAAAAATCAATTTGCAGATTTATAAATATGGATTTTATTATTATTTTTTGCACGTTTTTTTTTTGGGGGGGAGGGGAATGTATGTAGTTTTTCATCTTACAAAATTTTTTAAAGTTGTGAAACATGTTCCCAAATTTACCATAAATCGTATGCATTTATTTGCACGATTTGCTTAGGAAAAGAGTTGAATGTAATCTAAAATGTCGTTTATACTTCTTTTTCATATAAGATTGTCGCCAATTTTTTCAATTTTATATATTTGCTGTTTTTTTTTACATATATGGAAGAATATTTAATAATATTCCATTCATAATTATCTAAATAACGTTCAACACAAGAAAGAGAGAGTCATATGATAGACAAATTTCTTTTCCAGAGTTTTATTTCTATATACATCTAAAAATATTTATTACAATAGAATAATTAAAAAAATATATATTATAATATAATTATATTTTATTTGTCAAATTGATAATTGAATCGAATGTGTATTCAGCAACGAGCAAATTAATGTAATCATTTATTAAACAATATCAAGCGCAATTTATAATGAATAACCGCATTTGCAACTGGTGCACAAATCAATAAAATCGTATTATACAATAAAGTATAGAGAATTTTATAGAAAATTGTGAACGCTTCTAAATTAACGTTATATAAAATTATATATATATATATATATATATATATATATATATATATATATATAATTACATTTTATTAGAACACTTGCAGCATGCACGAGTCGTTTGTGAGTAAACTTAATCACAGTACAACCGCGAACGAATTTGAAGGTGAATTAGAAAGAAAAAAAATAAAACGTAATAGTTACGTAATAAGTATGTATAGGAAACGGACTGGCATAAAATTTCACGTGGCGAATGCAATGCAGTATTTTAACGTGAGCGAGTGCAGGGGAGATAAAACTACGTACGGCAGCCGGCAGAGTCGAGTGGCATTAGAGCAGTAGACTACGGAGTCGAAATTGGCTTCGTTTATTCGACTATTCATCACGGACACTAATTGTCGTTCGTTAAATGCTTTTATTGTTGAGCACGAACGTTGTTATCCATTTTCGAATACGACGATTTGATTTCTTCGACCGGTGAATTCGATCGATAAAATGTTTAATTTTAAATATCGATTGTTACATTCTTTATATTCGCATCGACATGTCATTATTATATTTTTATTTTATTTTTTTTAGAACCGGTTGCGCATATTACGATTTTAAAAACACTGTATTTTTCATAAAATTGATCCAATATTGTCGCTCTTCAATCGCCAACTGTTGATAACTATACTTAAGTCATTTCTCATAATAATACAAAAATTGTTCTATTATATTATATATTTTTAAATAATTTCATACTATTAAACATAGATTATAGTGCAATTTTTTTTACGCCGTTCAAAAATCGATAATATCACATTCGATAAACGAATAAATGTCTCGTTCTAATTTATTTTGCAATTATCGCGTTGAGAGGCGGCGAGATAAATAAAATGCTAGATTTTCCGAGTTTTATGCTCGCTTTCGGTATTTTAAAAGGCGACCGCGAGACTTGCATTAAAAATTAAGTCATTATTCACGGGAAAAGCGGAAATCCGAGGGTGTACTTGAAACGGAACGGCGGGGATGAATGAGAAAAAAAAGATTACTGTTTGATTGCGGACAAAAAAAAATGGTCGTAAAATGAAAATGAAGGAATATATATATATATATATATATATAATGTCGGTACTTGTCACGACCGCGAACCGCTCTTTGGACACGACACTTTTTAAGTGGATTTCGAAACTGCGCGGCACGCAAGTTTCAACTTTGACGCTTTAGCAAATTAAACTTGTGACCCCCTCTGGAGCCGCGGGGGTTTCTTTTCGGAGCCCCTATCGAACGGTCTACGATGCGGGAGGGTCTGTTGCTTTGTCCCGCACAAGATTCTGAAAAAAATTCTAAACAGGAAGACACAAAAAAAAATTAAAGAAGATTGATGAGCCGATGATCGACGACGCGCATTACGTTTAATTAATCCGCCGTTCGAACTCGATATAAAAAGGACACAACGACAATATATATATATATATATATATATATATATATATATATATATATATATATAATGTGGACATCATAAATATTTATAAAAATTCATTAACAAAAAAAGATAAATTGAAACATTTTCATTATAAAGTTTGAAGAACAATTATGATTTAAATCGAAATTTTATTTTAATTTTCTATAGTCATTTTTCTCTTTGATAAATAAAAAAGTAGTTGTATAGAAAATATATTAAAAAGACACGCTTTTATATTATATTATTTTTATAAAAATATTTTATTTTAATATTTACAAAATAAATTGCATATGAAAAGGTTAAAATAATATTATTTTGAATATTAAAATGACACGTATGTTTTTTTTTTATAGAAGGCGTACAAATTCGTTCGACATATTATATAAATATGGTTCTATTAATGTAACTTTTCTTAAATTTAAATTTATTTTATATTAATAACATAAATAGATAAATTAACAATTCAATCATAATCAAACGCAATTTTTGATAAAATCAAAAAAAAAATTATACTACTATGATCAAAAAGTAAGGTGAAATTGTCATTTAAAACTCCCGAATATTAGGAATGCAGGTATTTTTTTCCTAGATTAGTAGGACTATTTATAATATTTGCCAAGCGTCTGTTTGTCAAATGGTTTAATTGTCTCCGAGTTCCTTCATCACGATAATGCACCATGTCATACTGCATTAGTTATTCGCGACTTTTTTGCTAAAAACTCGACACATATCGTACCGCAACCACCGTATTCGCCAGATTTGGCACCGCGCGACTTCTGGCAATTCAAGCAAACTCAAAACACCAATGCTGGGACGACGTTTTGACACGATTGACGAGATAAAACCGAATCGAAGAAGGTCTTGAAGGCTATACTGGAAAAAGATTATTGCCGCTGTTTCGAGGAGTGGAAAAAGCATTGGTAAAAGTGCGTTTTATCGGACAGGGATTATTTTGAAGGGGTTGAAATTTATATTTTACAAACAAATTCACCTTCATTTTTTATCACTGTATTATATATATATATATATATATATATATATATATATATATATTCACGACATATGTTTTGCTTGCACTTGTTCCCGTTGCACTCTAGAATAGTTGTAATTTATCGGGTGCACTTAACGAAAACTCGACGCGAATAAAGAAACGGTTCGCGCGCATATACAATGCGACGAGGTGCACTTAATGTGACGGCGCACCCGTTGTTCGTAGTGCATGCTCGGTTTTTTTACGAATAAATATACACGTATATATATATATATATATATATATATATATATATATATATATATATATATATATAATGGCTGTTTTTTCATTTCTTCACTAAGAGGTCAATTTTTCTTTGTAAACATTTCACTTTGCATTCGCTCGTTAGCACCGAATGCGATTTTAATTGGAAAGCAGACCGCGACCCTTTTTACGCGAAATCCCTTTATAATTGCATAGGTTTTGATGTTGATGCATCTGAAACGGTGTCGTTTCAGCTGTAAAAAACGTGAAAACAATTTCAGCGGTTAAATTATTATTATTTTTCATCGTTATTGTTGCCCGTGCCGTTGCCGCTTTAATTAATATTACTATATCTAATATTGAACATTTTAATATAAATATATATTTTAAGAATTTATTGAATATTTATAAATGTTTAATATAATAAATAATTATATCAATTTTCATTATATATAATCGTTGTTGACATATGAATATTTTTTTTCGGATTTTGAAGTACATTTTTATACAGAATTTCAAAATTATATACAGCATATATTTATATATTTATTTTAACAACACATATTCGAATACAATATAGATAAGTAAAATTTAATAATTTTCACTGAATATTTTGATTCATACATAAATTATATTAAAAACTAACTAATGTTGCAATTAATTTTTTACTTAATTATTTTTAAAAATAAAATTATTTTATTTTTGTTTAAATTTTTTATATAAATTTATTTGATTAAAAAAAATATATGTATTCGTTCATTTAATCTGCGACTAAAATGGTTCCGAATGGTGAGTAATGCACGTATTTTTTTTTTTGGATAGACTTAATTTTTAACGTTTAGATTTATTTCATAC